>JAEIFX010000255.1:0-82619 GCA_018904325.1 Drosophila murphyi
TTCCAGTTGTGATGGGGTTGGATGCACCTCCATCACAACCGCTGACGTGGACGTACTTGGGAGCACAAGGGCTGAGGTTGCAGATGTTTCGGTACTCCGCGCGCTGCGTGATTGGGCTGAGCGTGCTGAAACGTTCGTGGATGATGTACGTGGTGGCTGCTTCTTTGCCATGTGTGTGGAGGGAGGAGATGCAGGTGTTGTTGTTGTACCTGCATTCGACGACGTGGATCTGCTCGTGAGGTTGTTGGCCATCTTCTGCTTGGGCACCATGGAGCTCAGCTTCTTGGCAGTTGTACGTGGCGGAGGATGTTTGGCCTTGGCCTTCGTCTTGGCGCTTACCGGTGGCTGCTTGTTGGATGTTGTGGTTACGGAGATGATGTGTTGGTGTGCGGATCAGATGATTCTTCCGTCGAGTTGGATGATGAGGATGATGATGTTTTGGTGGCAACGGTTTGCGGTGCTGGGGCTATGAACGGTACCAACTTCATCCACAGATGTCTCTTCTTCTTCTTCTTCCGTGGATTCACTGCTGCTCTCCTCCTCTGGTGAGTTGTTGGAGCTCATCATCATCATCATCATCATCATCATCATCATCATCATCATCATTTTCTGAAGTAGATGTAGGCTTTGCAACCGTGTTGATTGCCTTGTTCATCTCCATGATCTTCTTCTTCTTCTTCATGTTCTTGGCGGGCGGACGTGGAGATACTTTGCTTGTTGTTGTTGTTGGTGCCATCTTTGGCGGTGATGAAGCCGTTGTTGGCGCACTTCCATGTACAGACAAATCCAGTGGCATCGAAGATGCTGAAGATGATGTGATGCGTGTTGGCCGCTTCTGTCGTGGAGGATGATGGATGGAGGCTTGGCCATCTTCTTTGCTGCCGATGCCGGCGGAGGTCGTGCGGATGCATCGATGATGTCTCGGGTAGATCCCACAACATGCAGCTCCTCCATACGTGCTTGGTTGGCGATGGCAACTACATGAAGAGGTGCGTTGGGTGGTGCGTCAGCATGTTCTTCCGGCGATGACGTTGGTGTTGGATGATGATCGGGATAGAAGGACGTGGATGGCGATGTGCCCTTTGTGGTGCGGCGCTCCATCAACGAGGTTGAGCGCGAGAAGGTGTGAAAAGGTTCTTCACGCACATCATCATCATCATTGTTGTTGTTGTTGTTGTGTGGAGATACATGAAGAACATCATCCATCGTCACTGACATGGCAACGTCAGAGAGACCTGCCGCTTCTCCGTGCGGAAGTTGTGTGGATGCTGATTCCCACGGAGCATGGCTATCACCTTCACTGCGCGCAACCATCGTGGAGACACGCGTTGGTCGTACAACATGAGTAGATGGATGAGTTGGTGAGTGATCCAATGGGGTAGTGTGACGAGTTGGTTCAACAACCATACCTGGATGCAACTGCACCGATGCCACACCGGAAGTTGGGGTTGCGGGTCGTCCCGCGGGTGGTGTTGGCGTTGATGTGGTGGTTGATGCTGTGGGCGTTGTGGTTGGCGTGGAAGCTGATGCGGATGAAGTTTGGGGAGCGTTGATGGCAAGTCGGGTCATCTCCACCGCAGGACGCGGAGATGCACCTGTACCTGCATCCATGACCCTACCCGAAGTTGTTGTTGTTGTCGTGGTTGTTGTGGATGTAGATGTAGATGGATCTACCACCACCACCACAGGTTGGCAGACCTCTCTTGACTGCAGAGGTAGTGGCTTGTGTTCGTCCGGCGTGATGATGTTGGTGTTGTTGCCCACGGCACTGGATGCACCCGCACGTTCACTTCCTGATCCAAGTCTGCCGTAGATGTTGCTCCAGTTGGCGGTGGAGATGGACTGAGCTAGGCTCGGCAACAGACGTTGTGGTGATGATAATGATGTGTTTGGTGTTGTTGTTGTTGATGTGGCAAGTTGTTCTTGTTGTGTACGACTGGATGCATCACCTGCTTTGAATGACTCATCATCCTTCTTCACACCACCATCATCATCATCATCATCATTATCCTTCACCTTGCCACTGTTGCTGTTCGTGTCTTGAAGACGCAGCGTCGCGACGCCATGTGCGCTGGAGCTCGCAGGTGAGAGTAAAGTGAATGGAGCTACTTCGTCCTGTAGAGATGCGGTCAGCCACCAACTCCTTTTCCATCCACGTAGTCGTTGTTGTTGTTGTTGTTGCAACTGTTGTGGTTTCAATGGTCGTTGAGGAGGAGCGGAGGATGGAGGTGGGGTACGTGCCGTTGCCACCATCACCTCTTCTTCATCATCAACAACATCAACATCAACATCAACAACGTCGTCGAAGAGGTCATCATTGAGTGGATCATCCTCCTCCGTGCCATCATCATCATGTACAGATGCATCATCCAGTGTGTGAATGACGTGTTGTTGTTGCTGTTGTGCATCCACACCTCTTTCTGGTGCGTAAGCGGTGGCGATGGCCATCACGTCTGCCAACGTCCCACTTTCGTCGGGAGATGCAAAATTCACGTCACACGTGACCTCATCCGCCACCACATCATCGAGTACATGTTTGTGTGGAGATGAGTGTGTGAGATCCGTTTGTGTTGTTTGAACGAGCGGAGGTGAGAAGGCAGGCTCATGGATGGGGCTGGCGCGAAGAAGAGGAGATGCCACCACATCCGGTGTGGACGGAGATCCTCCCAAAAAACAGCTTGTGACGTTGGAGGTGCATCAACAACAACAACAACATGATCGTCTTGTGCTGTTTGTGTTGAACGACTGGTGAGATTCTGCAGAAGACGATGTTGCGGGGAGCACTCATCTTTCTTGGATGATTTGGCGCTACGCACGTCAACATCGTCGGAGCTGTTGCATGAGTGATGCACCACGTGGATATCGTAACGATGGTGAATCTTTGGTGGAGGTGCATCACTGGATGATGTGGATGATGATGATGATGATGATGATGAGGGAGTGTGCTGCACCACCTGTGCTGTCAGAGGAGAGTGGTGAGCTGTTCGTTGATGGAGATGATGATGGCGTCGATGGGCTCTGCACGTGTGGCCGATGTTGTTGTGGTGGATGAACGCAACCATCATCATCATCATTCACACTTGAAGGTGAAGATGATGATTCGGAGGTTTGTTGTGTTGGTGGTTGGCGTTGACCAGACTTCTGCTGCTGTGAGTGTGTATGCCTTGATCGATGACGTCTCGTGGACGTCTGTGGTTCATCTCGATGATGATGATGATGTTTGCCTGTTGGTGTTGTACTGTCATCTACATCATCCTTCGTCTTCACCTCCGCAGGTTGTTGTTGTTGTTGGGGCAACATGAAGTGCTCTCGCAACACGTGAAACTCTGGAAACATGCGTCCTGCCGTTCCTTCTTCCATCAACTCCGCATGACGATATCCGTGTTGCGGCAGCGGCAGCATCATCGTCTTCTCCTCCTCCGTCGCAACGTGACGAGGCGGTGCGGATGCAGTCACGGTTGATGCACGTGCTCTGCACTGCAACATGGGAAGTACAAAGGACGATGTTGATGTTGTTGATGTTGATGGGGCACCACACACATGATGACGTCGGCCACACAAATGTGGTTGGCGATCATGGTGACGGTGTACATCATCATCATCATCATCATCGTAGCTGCGTGATGACCGGTGTCGTTGACGTCGTTTATGATGATGATCGCGATGATCGCGATGTTCGTGGCGTTGATGTTGATGATGATGGGTATCCTCCATTACAGATCGATGATATGGACAGAGCTCATCCACACGTCTTACCATGGATGATGATGATGTTGATGATGTTCGGTGGTGTGATGTTGGCTGACGTTGTTGTTGTTGCGCAAGTCTTCGATCATTTCTGCCAAGTGCGCGACTCAGACGTGAGTCAAAGAGGCCAACATCATCATCCACATCATGACTGTTGTAGTGGCCATCATTGTGATGCAGCGATGCATGATATTGGCTGTAGAGATGAAAGACGTGATGAGATGAAGAGCTTGGATGCACATAGAAGTGATCCATCTACAACAACAACAACAACACTAATCTAAGATGTTGTTGTTGTGGTTGATGGTGCGCGTCGTCGCGTTCTAAAGACCTACGCACGCGGACGTGCAGTGAATGTCTGTCAGTAGATCTTCTAAACAATCTACTTCAACACACATGATATACACAAGTTGATGATGATGATGATGATGTTGATGCGAACACATGAGCACCATGCATGCATGGATGTTGTCAGAACCATGACGCATATGTTGGATCATCGAGGAGTAAAGCAAGCCAAAGAATCAGTATGATGATGATAATGATGAATGTTGTTGTTGATTGTGATTGTGTGTTTTAGATCTCATACATACACACACACACACACACACACACACACACGACTGCATTAAGATTGTTCATCGTAGAGGTAGAGGTGCATCATCAACACACACCACACATGTGCGCGTGATGATGACGATTGAAAGAAACAGATCGAAACAAAAAAATAAATGAAACAAATCCAAGAAATACATCGAAGGAAATCACACCTGTGTTGTTGGTGCAAAACATCGTCATGTTGATGTTGTGGAGCACATCATGATGTCGTGCTGAAAAAAAAAAAAAAACAAGAATACAAATCGGACGTACATCAACATCATCGTGACGCACACGCACATACAAAACACAAGCATTGTTGTTGCTGTTGTATGTGTGTGTGTGTGTGTGTTTCATGTATGTTGTTGGCTGCATCGATGCATGGATGCCCGCATCACATCCAGAATCTTCAGGTCACGTTGATGTTGATGTTCGGCAGCGATCATCGGCGACACAGTGCTGTCGTGGCAGCACAAGGTTGATGGATGAAGATGCGCACGAAGCAGTTCCTCCCGGATACACCCGCCATCATCATCCACATCCACATCATCACTCATCATGTGTGGTGATGTGAATGACCCATCAAACATCATCGTTGCGTGTTGACGACGTCGCATCCACAACGGTTGCCGTTGTTGGCACATCGCTGTGGATGACGTCATAAACATCGTATTGTTGTTGTTGTTGTTGTGTAATGATGTAGATGAGGATGCATCTACACCAACTGGGTGTATCACGCCAACACCATCGTCATCATCCAAAATGAAAACAACTGTGCGCGGACGTGGTGACGGTGTTGATGCGGTGGAGCGTGGATGAAGTGAAGGAGTATTGGGCTCCAACACATCGGGTGTCTGCAGATCCACCATCCGCATCATCACTGCAGGTTGATGTACATCGTCATCATCATCATCATCATCATGTGTTTGTGAGTATGTGCGTGCAGGTGGGAATGACAAGTGGCGGAGATCATCATCGTGCAAGTTGTTCTGCGTAGATCTCAGCATCACATCATCATGCGCACGTACACGTTGATGTACGCCAAAGTTGTCGTACACATCTTCATGCGTCAGGTTGTGTTCAGGCAAGAAGAGGATGCTCTTCAAAGTGAAGTCTGAGGGAGAGGTGTTGGTCATGTTGTTGATGATGATGATGATCAACCACACCCACAACACCAACAACACAGTGTTGCTGTGGTGTGTGTGTGTGAACGCCGTGAATAGCTGATGAAGAGAAGATCCAGCCTGATCTAGAAGAGAATCATGAAACAAACATGAAGAGGATTTGTGTTGATGTTGATGATGGTGTTGATGATGACGTTGTTGTATTGATGATGTGCAATGTTGTTGCACGACCAGTGTGAAGTTTGATGGTGTTGATGGGATTAAGCGACCGCCACATTCTAAATCGTGAACGACGTGATGAGCACATCGACTACAAGATGATGATGATGTTGTTGATGTTGTTGGCATCACACATCATCCATCATGGATGGATGCAGACATCTAATCAGCAGCACACGTCTAAAAATAACCAAAGAAAAAAAAGTACGCATCTACATCAACACCACACAACACACCGGCGTACATCATTCCATGTGGTTGTGTACAGCTGGTGTGTTGTGTGGTGTTGAGCGTGGTGATCTGCCATCCGCAGGTGATGTAGGTGAGTGAGGTGAGTAAGTGAAGTGAAACAAAACAAATGTTTTGATGAAAAGATGGAGCACACCGCGTGTGGGCGAGGTTGTTGTGCAAAACATCCGTGATGTTGTTGATGATGATGACGATGGTGATCATGATACAAGAGATATCCACAACCATCATCATCATCATCATGACAACGTGTACGTGCATTCATCACTTCTTCTTGTAGAAGTCCTTGAGCAGCCTAAACTGATCTTCCTTGCCCATCCACGTTGGCGGATGCGGCACATCATCATCATGTTCGTAGGCACCACGAGCGTACACCGATGCGTTGCCACGTGCGGCATCAACGCTGCTCAACACATCAACGTCGTGTTTCGATGCGTTCAACAAGGGCGGCAGAGAAACCGGCGGCGATGCACGCGCATCCGCCACATCATCTTCCTCCGAGGAGGGCAACGATGGCGAAAGCACAGAATTACGTTTGTTGTGGTTGTTGATGATGTTGTTGTGGTTGTTGTTGATGTTGTTGTGGTTGATGTCGGATGAACGTGGATGACGTCGTCCAGATGGCTGACGATGGTGTGGTGGTTGCGGTGGTTGCTTGTTGAGACGAGAGGCCAGGGATGCTGCTGCCATGGCAAGTGCCGTGGCTGCGGATGCAATGTCATCATCATCATCATCATCAACATCTCCACGTTGATGTGCAGGTTGGTAGGCCGGGTAAACCTCATCCTGTGCTCGTGTTGGCATCGTCATCTTGTTGTTGTTGCTGGTGTTGATGATGGACGTTGTTGGCTGCATGTTGTTGTTTCGTTGATGCAGACGTGATTTCGTTGGTGAGATGAGTAGCGAGCTCAACGGTCCGTCGTGCGGTGTACGCGTGTGTGGATCGGATGATGATGTTGTTGCTCCGTGCCAGAGTGGTGATGTGGGCTCCATCATGGGTGATGTGTGTGGCGAGCTGAAGTTGCTCCACTGAGGACGCGCTGCCGACGACGTGGAGGTGGACGTTGATGTTGTTGGATAACGAGGATGCTGATGATGATGATGTGGTTGATGATGATCGGTTTCATCGTGTTGCTTCGTCTTCTTCTTGTCATCGGGTTGTTGTTTTGGATGATGTTTGCTGCTGCTTCGTTTGGTGTGCGATGCATGTTCATGATGATGCTCCTCATTCGATGGTATGGAGTGTGGCAACTCATCCTGCTTCTGCTTTTTCGTGTTGGTGCGTGTTGATTTCTTGGATGGTGCAGCAACATCATCTGCCGCCGAAGGCCGTGTACGGTGTTGATGATGATGCTGTTGTTGTGGTTGGTGTTGTTGCTGTTGTGCATCATCATCCTCCTCTTCTTCAAAGGTTGTTGTACGTGGGGCCCTCTTCTTCGTTTTCTTCTTGTCTGGTGATGATGACGGTGTCGTTGTTGCTCCATTATCTTCTGCCATCAACGACTTGATGAGATGTTTGCTCGTCATCGTGTATTTGTTCTTGGATCTACTCCGCGATGATTGTGTTCCTTGTTCGTAGGTTGGCGGAGGTGCTGCAGCTTTTGTGTTGCACGACCTCTCATGACGTCGTACACGCGGTGTTTGGATGCCCATCTCCTCATGTTGTGGAGGTCGGTGTGTGTTCGTGGCCTTGTTCCTACCACGTTTTGTGTGTTGCGGATGCATATCATCAACATGTGGTGGATGCGGTACCACAATCTGCTCCATTACCTCCTGCGGTGTGTAGGAGGCAGGGACGTACAAGGGCGGAGATACGTCGTCGTCATCGTCGTTGAGTACATCTCCACTGACGTTGTTGTTGTTGTTGTTGTGCATCAATGGCGGGTTGGACCACATCATGCCACTACCATCACCAACATCATCTGGATGATGTGCATGGTCATGATCCGCGTACACCGGGTAGGCTGGCGTACTCCACGTAGGTGGTTGAGCTGCATCTGCTTCCGTCGATGAAGGACGAAGTTGTGCATGTTGATGGCTATCATCACCATCATCATCATCATCATGCGCTTGCCATGATGGTAGCGGTGCATGAGGCATCGTATTCAGCTCTGCATGCGTTGGGTGTGCATGTGTGGATGTGGGCGGTTGCGACCAACATACTTCTTCATCTTGTTGTTGTTGTTGTTGATGTTGTTGTTGTACGTAGGCAGGATCCTCTTGATGTTGTGCATAAGCCGGTGGATGTGGTACGTAAAGTGGTTCCTCCAGATGTTGTTGTTGTTGTGGTACGTACACAGGCTGCAGTTCTTGAGGAGCGTAGTGAATGGGCTCATCCGGTGCCAACATCTGTGGTGGCGTGTGGTGATAATGATGATCATCGTCATCCACAGCAAATGGTACAACATGATGTGTTGGAGGAGGTGGTGCCGTCGTGCATGATGCGTTGCCATACATGCATCCATCATCCACAACATACTCATCCTGCGGAAGCATCAACGGTGGTGGCGGCATCATCGTCATCATCATCTCTGGAAACAAGAAGGGCGATGTCTGAGTTGTTTGCTCCCAACGATGTGGTACATCAGCCAACGTTGGCGGAGGAGGTGCGTATTGTTGTACGTACATGGGTGCTGCGTATGTGTGGTGCTGCACGCAAGGTTGTGGCTCCACAGGAAAAATCATCATGTTTGTTGTGGTTGGTGGCTGCAGCGGAGATGTTTGTGTTTCATGATCGCAGACATAATGTGGAGGAGGAGGAGGAGCAACGACGTGCACAACGTCTTGTGGCGGCGGTGAGATGAGCGATGATGGCGTCATCCACGTGGATGGATCAACTTGTACGTCGTACATCACCGGCGGCGGAGGAGGAGGTGTAGGCGGAGATGATGTTTGTGTTTCATGATCGCACACGGGACGTCGCGTATACACCATCCACGAGACAACTGTACGGTATTATCCGGGAGGAGGAGTACGTGGGGATGATTTTTTAAGGGGGCAATCGATGGAGGTGCTGTGGTGTGCTCCACGGGCATCATCATCATCGTCATGTCATCGGAGGTCTGCGCACCAACTTCCCACATCAACGGAGGTGGTGGAGGAGGTGGCACCGACATCAACGATGTTTGTGTGTGTTGCTCCAAGGTTGGCGGTGTTGATGGGCGATGAATCATCATGGCGGAGCTCGAGGTTGGGCTGAGCTCACCATAACGCGGCGGCAGCGGCAGCGGTGGAGATGGGCAGTAGAGGTGTGGTACATCCATGGATGATGTACGAGCATCATCATAGGTGCTGCGGCTGTGTATGTTGTTGTTGTTGTTGTTGTTGTCGTAGGGATGATGATCATCTTCGTCATCGGTTGGCATCGACGCCATCTCTTCCTGTGGAGGTGTGCGTCTCGTGAAGATGACGTGTGGCGGGAGAGGTTCTGGCGGCGTATCACGCAAACGTCCAACATGTTGTTGCTGTGTTGATGTGGATGTTGTAGGAGGAGGAATCTTGTCGTAGTGCCAAATAACATCGCCACGACGTGGAGCTACGCCAGGCGGTGCCAACGTTGATGGATTCACAATCGTCGTGGAGGTGGATGGATGACGTTCTTGTTGATGTTGTTGTTGTTGTGGTTGTTCTTGATGATGATGTTGTGGTTGTTGTGATGCTTGAAGATTACTGTTGTTGTTGGTGCTGCCAAAAATGGCGCTGGATGCACGATCCAACTTCATCACTGGTGATGGGCTCAACACAATCGTTTGTGATGCGTGTGTTGCTCCATCTCCACACAAGTTGTTGTTGTTGATGTCAGATAGCCACGACGGCACCGCACTCGTACGTCGGCGTGAGGATCGATCATCATCCATTTGCGATGAATTCTCAGAAAGTTGAATGACGTCTTCACGTGGAGATGATGAGGATGAGGTGCCCATCGTACCGCCGTTGTTGTGTGTTTGTGGTACAACGTACAACACAATCGGTGCCACCACAACCGACGGAGGTGATGGCGGTGTTGGCGGTTGTTGTGCATCAACCACACGCGCACCTCGTGGAGAGAAGACGTCTTCGGTTGGCCGTGGAGTGAGTTCGATTGGATGATAACTACGTGATGAGGTGTGACCAAGTGGTGCAGCTCCATCAACATCATCATCATCATCATCATCATCATGATGTTGGGAAGATGTTGATGGTAGCGATGCATGTGTTGTGTTGTGTTTCGGATGTGTTGGACGTGCATCATCTCCGTACTCTGATTTTTGCGGTGAGCTCACAATGAAGGATGGCGCGAGGACATCAACGGGTGCCTCACCACGCGCAGCCTTCTTCTTCTTCTTGTTTGTTGTTGTTGTGCGCGCATCAACAACATCATCATCATCACCAAATGGAGTCAAGGAGGCATGACGACGTGCGTCTTCGGCGCGACGTCGTGAGGTCGGTGATGTTGTGGGTGTTACGATGAAGGCGATGATGACGTTGGTTGTTGTTGTTGTGGTTGATCAGTATCATCCTTCTTGTTGTTGCTCTGCTTCTTCTTCTTCTTGTTGTTTGTGTCGGGGATGTACGTGCAGAGTTCTTGCTCGCATCCTTTGTGGTGTTGGCGTACGTCGTCGTGATTCACCACGCGGCGGATGATGTTCGTCCAACTCATCAACAGTTTCGTTGTTGTTGTTGTGTGTTGGGGTGGAGGTCTCACGTCCTGAGTGTGCCCGCAGTGGCTCCACCGTATTTGGCCGTGTTTCGAGCTGATGATGATGTCGCGGAGATGATGTTGATGTTGATGTTGATGACGATGATGGCATGTCATCCTTCATCTCTGTTGGCGGCTTTCGTGTGGAGCCAAGATCATCGCGTGGTGATATATCCAACAACGACGGATGATCATCATCTGCAGCAGCAATCGGTGAATCTGGTGTTGCTGTACGCCGACGTGAACGAACACTACCCGGAGATGTTGGCTCATCAACATCAACAACATCATCCGACTTCTTCTTCGTTGTCTTCTTCTTCTTCTTGCTGGTCTTTTCCGTGTGCGATGATGTTGTTGATGTCATCTCAGCGTGTGGTGGCGGTGTTTCAGTGATGGTTGCTGGCCGAGGTGGTGACGGAGTTTTCATGGGCGGAGATGATGATGATGATGATGACGTTGTTGTTGGTTGTGCGTGCGCCAACGATGATGGAGGTGTAGATCGACGTGCGGCATTTGGCATCATCACGTGAGGAGGCAGATGAAGATGAACGACGTGAGGGTTTTTGTGGTGCGTGTGTTGTTGGTTGTGTACGTTGAGCACCACCACTACTACTTCTGCTACTGGAAGGGTGCCTGACTGCTGTTGTTGTGGTTGTTGTTTTTGCAGAGGATGATGATCTTGGTGTTGTTGCAGAAGGAGATGAGCTCCGTCGTTTGGATCCTTTCGTGGATGGCGTTGACGATGATCGCGAGCGCGCCGATTTGCTGGAGTTGATGCTGCCAACTGATGTACGTGGGGCTCGACGTTGTTGTTGTGGCGGAGATGATGATGATGACGTGGATGACGAACGCTTCTTCTTCTTCTTTGCTAATGTTGTTGTTGTTGTTGGTGCTTCTTTCGGTGCGTCTTCCTTGTTGCTACTACTCCGACGTCTGCGGGCAGACGGATTCGATGATGATGATGAAGATGATCGACGGCGTGATGACGATGATGTACGATCAGGAGATGAGCTCATCTTCTTCTTCATCTTCTTGTTGTTGCGTGTTGATGTTGGTGCATCACTCAACGAACGTTGTGAAGGTTCCGTGCGTGACGACGCACTCGGTGACAACATCACAACTTTAGAACGTCTGTCTGGAGACATGTGTAGCGATTGTTGTTGATGTTCGGATGATGATGATGTACGTTGACGTGGTGACGAGAAGGCAGACACGGTGTTGATGATGGGCGGCGATGTTGGCGATGAGTTGGAGGCGGCGGTGGAAGATCGTCGTCGTGGTGCGGATGTACGTCGTCGTCCATCGTTTTTTGCGGTGTTGATGTGTGTTGGAGGATGAGGTGCAACACCACGACTACCTCGGCGTGATGGACGTCGCGCACTCGTCACGGGCAACGACGTCTTCTTGATGAGCTTCTTGTTGTTGTTGTTGTTGTTGGTGCGATGATGTTGATCATCATCATCATCACGTTGATTGCTCTTCTTCGTCTTCTTCATCTTCTTTGGTGCGTCACGTGGAGATGCAGTGGAAGTTGTGCGTGCTGAGCTCTCACGAGACATCATCACCGGTACATCACCCAATGGACGTTGATGTACATCATCAACATCAACATCATCGTCGTGTGGTTCAGACAGTTGCAACGAGTGTGTTGGACTCTTCTCCATTGATGGTGATGGTCGTCGTGATGATGCAACGTGATCCGCGCCAGGAAACATGCGCGATGATATACTCTGAATATCCTCCAACGTTTGCGGCATGATGCTTCGATCGCTGACATCGTTGCTGCTCGTCGGTGAGGATGATGTGGTTGGATGATGTGCTGCACGAACACGTTGCGGCTTCAAGTAGCGTGCTTCTTCGTCGTTGAGGCCCTGACGTTGTGCGCGTGTCACCAAATCATCGCGGTGTTGCAGTGTCTTGATGTACTTGTTGTCATCCGCATCACCGAGATGAAGATGCTGTTCTTCAATCGATGCCCAACTACTCGCGTCATCTTCTTCATCAACTTCTTCTTCATGCTGATGATGATGTTGATGTTGTTGATGTTGTTGGTGTTGTGGTTGGATGACGTATGTGAATCATCGTGTGATGATCTCGTCTCTACTGGCGATGAGCTACCGCGTCGTTGCGCATCATCGTCGTCGTCGTCGTCGGTGTACGCGCTCATGGAGCGTGTTGATGCAGCGCGCACACACACGTGTGCTGCTGCTTCTAATCTATCTATCTCTACTACAACACGAAGATGATGATGATGATGATGATGATGTATGTGAGGTGGTACAACACAAATGAAGTACAGCACGCAGACATGAAGTTGTTGATGTTGATGATGATGTGTATGTGTGTCAGAGACAAACAAATCTAGAAAACATCATCAACATGATGATGATGATGATGAATGTATTGGTTTGTGTGTGATGAGCTTCAACAATCATCCATGTCATCGGCAGATGATGTACGAAGGAGTGCCGAGTTGTTGGAGCACATATCATCTGCGCGTAGCGAATTTGTTGTTGTTGTTCGGTTGATGTACGTACTCCTTGTCTGTTTCCTGTGTAGATATCAACCAACATCATCATCATCTTCTTCTTCTCATCTCCGCGACGTGTGTGTGCGACGAGTGCAGCCGTGGATGATTCTCGATGAAAGATGTTGGGCAACGGAGGTTTGCGTCGTTCATGTTGATGTTGATGTTGATGTTGTTGATGATGATCATCTTGTGCGTGTGCTCGACGAAGCATCTGTGTGCGTAAAGGACGTTGGGGAGATGATGTTGGTGATGGAACAGGAACACCGTTGACGGTGTTTCGCACTGCATCCACGACAGACGGTCGTGTTGATGTACGCGTGCGTGAGGGTCTCCGTTGTACAACACGTTGTTGTTGTTGTTGTTGTTGTTGATGTTGTTGTGTTGCAGAGATGTTTGGCCGACGTGCGTTGTTGGATGGCTTTGCCACACGTGGTTTGTGTGGCTGCCGCAACGTAAGTGACGATGGAGGAGCTGACGTTGTTGTTGTTGTTGTTGTTGTTGGATCTTGTGCTTGTACATCAACAGAAGTCTTGTAGTTGTTGAATCTTCTTGTGTCACAAACGTGTGTTGATGCGTGTTTTTTGAATTGAGCACGAGTTGGTCATGGTTGGTGCCTGTTGATGGACGTACGTCGTGTGTGGTTGATGAGAATCATCACGTTGTTGTTGATGTTGTCGTTGCAATGAATCTGTAGAAAAGACGTCGCGTCTGCTGCTGCTACGACACTCATCATGGAGCACAACATTGTTGTCATCTTCATGATGTCCATGGGTATACGCACACATCATCGCTGCATCGTCATCATCCTCATCATGACGATGTGTGGATGTTGACGATACCTTCACAGTTTTTTCCATCTGTGTGCCAAATGACGGTTGCTCAACGACATCATCTTCATCAACTTGATGTTGTATTTGATGATGTTGATGATGTGGTATGTACGCATGTATTCCCTGCAGTGTTGGTGGTATCAAGGCAAACGAACCAAAGTTTGGCTTCACACATACAGGAAAGGTGGTTGTGTCGGGCACGTACATCTGTTGTTGTTGTTGATGTTGATGTTGATGTGCATCACCAACAACAACATCTTCATGTGTAGAGTTGTAGCGGATAGGTGCCGATGATGTGTGCTCTGCATACCATGATGGTCCGCCTGCAACAGCTGTTTGATGTTGCGGTCGATGAATCACAACTTCTTGGGTGTACAGCACATCATCATCATCATCATCATCATCATGTTAGCGTACAGAGCATCATCAATGTTGTAGCGTACAGATGCATCATCATCCAATCATCTGCGTACATCAACATCATCATCATGTTGTGCTTTGAATGGAACACCTGTTGGCTGCTGTGGTCGATAAATCACAACTTCTTGGGTGTACAACACATCAACGCCATCATCATCATCAACATTGTTGTGATGATGATCATCCACATCACAAGCAATGTAGTTCACTCATTGTGTCATGATGTGTGCGTACATCATCCACATCAACATCATCAAGATGAATTTCATCCACAAAGACCGAAGTCATCGTGGATGGCTGAGACGCGGAAGAGGACGTTGATGACGTAGCGTGTACAACTTCATGTTGATGTTGATCAACATCAACAACATCAACATGAAGTGGTGTTTCATCGTCATCTGCATTGATGCATCCAATGCTTGTAGAGCACACACTTGGCGGTGGTAGAGCCTGTGTCGAAGACGTTGATGTGCATGATGCATCATCACCATCATCATGTGTTGTTGAATGCTGTTTCATGTCAGCACGTACATCATCAACATCAACATCAACTTCATGATGCCCATCATCATCACCATCATCACCATCATCATGTGTTGTTGGATGCTGTTTCATGTCAGCGCAAACATCAACGTCATCTGGTGATGAGGTGTGATGTACATCGACATCATCACAAGAAACAATGATGCATGATGATGTACGTACGTGTGCTCCATCATCATCAACATGTGCAGCGATGCGTGCGGCAGCAACAACATCTCGAAGATGTTGTTGCTGCAATAACTACATCCGCGGCAGCATCATGATGCACGTCAGCACGTGTGGATGTGCTGGACGTACATGTGGATGGAGCACCATCATCATCGTGTTGATGTACAACATCCAACACAATTTGTTGTGTTGTGTCAGAGTTTGAAGATTCATGCGATGTAGATGAACCATCTTCAAGAGGAGCGTCAACAACAGCACAAGTTTCATGGTGATCTGCGCTCAATGTTGATGACGATGGAGCATCATCTTCATGATGATCTGCGTCAATGACACACTGTGCTGCATCAACACATGAATATGATGACGATGACGTTGATGGTCTGGTTGAAAAATCATCTTCGTAGCGTCGAGCTGCATCATCATGCGCAACAACATCCTGCACGTCATCTGCGCGAGATGATGTACGTGATAACGATGATGATGATGATGATGATGATCGTTGAGACTGCATGCGTGAAGATGAATGATCTCCTCCATCATGTTGAGATGCATCATCCACCGTCATTGTTGGCACGAGTGCTGCACCCTGACGTACATCTTCACGTGGATGTGTAGATGCATGATGATGATGTTGTTGATTGATATCCTCATGTGTTGGAAGAGGACGACTTCGTTCCGATGATGTTGACGATCATCCTCTTCATCAACACTTATCCCTCATTATCATCATCATCATCATCATCATCATCTCCATGAAGATGATGTACGTGCATCTTGATGCGATGAGATCGTCGCAACAAACGTTTGGCGATGATGTTGTTGATGTTTGCCAAGGCCGCGTACGCCTCCGCACGCAACTCCGCGGTGGATAGCTTCAGCCCTTGACGTACCTCTGCACGACGTACAACAACATCATCGCGTACAAACATTTTCATGTTGTTGATGTTGTCGTTGTTGTGGCTCGTGTTGTTGTGTGTGTACATGGAGGAGGAGATGTACATGCATGTGTGCGTGGTACTACGCCATCCATGCGTTGCGTCGTCATCAACATACGTGGAAGTACGTCTTCCGTCGCGGAGGCATGCAGTACGACAGATGAAATGATGTGGATGGTTGGTACGACAACAACATCATCATGCTTCATGGCTGATGTTGTGTGTACGACATCCACATTCATGAATAATGATGAAGATGATGTTGATGTTGTGTGTTGTGTGAAGTCGTGGCTTGCATGAATCTCCGTCACATTGTGTGGTGTTGGCGGAGGTTGTACATCATCATGAGTACGTGTTGTTGTTGTTGATGTTGATGTTGATGATTCAACTTCCAATGGTGAATGAAGATGCATGTTGCTGCTTCGACCACGTTGTGATGACGTGATGGACGACGTTGGATGTCTCGGAGAGACGGGCAACTTCAATGATGATGTCTTGCTGCTGTTGTTTGTGTTGGTTGGTAGAGGTGTGCTGTACTGCACACCACGACTACATGAGTCTGGTTGTTGTTGTTGCTGTTGCTGTGTGTGTCACGTCATCATCGACATCAACAACATCACCACGCTGATCTTCGAAACCGTCAAAGGAAGCCTCGTCGTGAAGACGATGAAGAAAATGAATAAGAAGTCGTTGTTCCTCCAAGGTAGGATCTCTTCTTGTTGTTGTTGCTGGTTGTGGATCATCAACAGCATCATCAACAGGATGATGATGATCATCACTGAGTACGTCAAGTGTTGGTGGTGTTGAGCTGCGGCCAACATCATGTCGATCCACGACCTTCGTTCGTTGTTGTTGTGCGGGAAGATGAAGCTGCCACGTGGCATGTGGATGAGGTGTTGTCTTTGCTGGCATCCACATGACGTGATGACGTTGGTGCAGGAGATGATGCAGGTTTCCGCTTACTCAGATGATTCACAACAACAACATCATCAACAGCATCATGAACATCATCATGAACATCAGCATCAACATCAGCATCATGTTGTTGAACATCTTCTTCACGCATTTGGCGGACGCAATCAATGACGGCCATCAAACCTCTCGAGGATGAGGTTGAAGCCGCAGGTGTGTACAACACACGTGGAGGTGATGATGATGATGATGTTGACGATGTTGTTGGATGATGCACGTGTTGTTGGTACACGACTTGATGTTGATGCATCTTCAACTTCTGTTCGTAGACGACGAATGTAGTGCATGAGTTGCAACGCATCATCGTGTGGTACTCCATCATCATCATCATCATCATCATCATCATCATCACCATCCGTGGATGATGGTCTTCGCCGCACACGTGTATGGTGTTGATGCACATCCTTCAACGATGTGTTGTACGTGTGTTGATGTACGTGTGTCATGCGTTGACGTCCACGTGCGGCCGCGTTGCTCAAGTGATGGAGGTATCGGATGAGATCCTCCACACGGCAACCACACCGACGTTGATGTTGTTGATGAACACGTTGGTTGTTGTTGTTCTTAGAGTGCAGCAAGATGGACGAGATGCATGGTGATGTCTGATCATCATCATTATCATCATCATGACTGGCCAAATACGCGTACTCCTCCGCATTCATCGGATGATGTACGGTGCGTTGATGAAGGTTCATATCCACCTCATCGTGCCAACGTCGGTGTGCTTGATGATGATGATGATGTAGAAGCACATGTTGTTGCGGCAGAGATGTGTACGCAATGTTGTGTGTAGCAACATGTGCTGCAGAGAGTTGATTGGTGTTGATGAGCTCCGCGTCCTCCACGACATCGTCCATCTTCGTCATCAACGTCATCGCATCATCACCGCGTGGCGATGGTCGTGCGGTGTGTTCCGACATGGACGAAGACGTGCATGTTGATGTTGCCAACATGAGTAAGGAACGGAACAACGTACGTTGTCTTGGTCATGCACACACACACACACACACACAACCAATGTGTAGTTGTTGTTGTAGGATCTATCAATCTGTGTAAGTACGTAAGAATCTATGTACGTGTGTTGTTCTACCTTGCTCTATGTCTGCTGCATCAACACAACAAGAAAAGAAGGAACACAACCAACACATTTGTGTGTACGTCATCACGTGCGAAACTGTCATCATCATGAACATCATCCCGACAACGACAACAACAACAACAACGTGGAGGAGATGTACTTGTGTGCATCAGTACGCACTACTTCATCTATCTTTAATAATCTGCGCAACATCATCCGCAGAGTTATTGGGCTGATGTACGTACACGTGTGTGTGTGCGTGAAGTCATCAGCACAACACATCAACATGATCATCAACACACCGACATGATGATGTTGATGAGAACATGGAGAGGGATGAAGAGGTCTACGTGATTCATAAAAAAAAAAACAAAAGCACAAACACAACAACATTCAGTGGAGATCTACACCACATTCGTGATGATGATGATGATGATGTAGGATGATTGAGATATCCAAACGAAAACGAATATGAGAAAACACCACAAAGAATGGTGATGATGAATGAATAAGGAAGTGATGGTGGAGGAAGTACGAACATCATCGCAACAACACAAAAGGAAGAGCACTGACAGTGTGTTGTTGATGATGTTGATGTACGTCATGAATCCTCCGTGGTGATGTGTGTGTGTGTGTGTGTGTGTTGCGTGAGGTGATCAACATCATCCAACATGCACAAGACATGTACAAACTCATCATCCAAACCTCTAAACGGATGGAGATGATGTTGATGTTGATGTTGGTTGATGATGATGGACGTCAACCGTTGCACGAGTACATCCAACACAGGTCGTGACGCACATCGTGTTGGTGTTGTGTGTGTTGGTGCATCAACACGGATCTAAGTTGTGTGTGTGTGTTGGTACATCGCAACAATGGTTGGTCAACCAACCGCAAGATGACGCATCGCCTCTCCCCAGAATCCGTGTCGGGTGAGAACATGTGCGTAGGCATCTCCTCATCAACACGATGATGATCACCATCATCAACGTCACCGTGATGTGGACGACGATGAAGTGCCTTCCAACGTGGTCCGGCACTCGGCGCGTACATCAACGACAGTGGTGGCGTACGTCGTCTACGCAACAACAACTTTGAATGATGACGTGGCGGCGTATTCTTCTTCATCTTCATGGGTTGTTGTTGTTGTTGATGTTGATGTGTGTGTGTCGTCATCTTCTTCACGTGTTGTTGATGTTGTGCTGCGCGACGTGGAGGAGGTCCGTACGGGTGCAGAAACTCTGGAGCTCCACGTCCCATGAACTCGCGTCGATGACGCAGATAACAACGCGGATTCGAATCACGACGACGACGTGGCAGACGTGTGCGTTGATGTTGATGTTGATGACGTTGTTGCGTACGTGCGCGTGTTGTTGGCCACTTCTTCATCTTGCGTGTGCGTGGTAAACGTCGTGGAGCTTCAGACGTCATGCGTCGGTCCATGGAGAAGTTCATGCGTTTGCGTAGTGCGTGTACACCGGCACGTGTACGAGGCCACGCAACAACACGACGACGACGACGACGTTTGTTGGTTGTTGTTGTTGTTGTTGGTGCAGCTGTGAAGGGAGGTGATGATGATGTTGGGCGTACCATCGTCTTCTTCTTCTTCTTCTTGAATGCTGTTGTGGGTGGTGTTGTACGTGGCGGTGTTGTGATCTAGTGACGATCTTGTTGTTGTTGTTGTTGATCATCTTCTTTGTATTCGGACGCTTCTTCTTCAGCAACGTTGGCTTCAGCGGCTGCACGACGGACTTCTGCGGAGGTGTGTTGGTCGTCTTCTTCTTCGTTGAAGATGGTTGATGTTGATGTTGATGTTTGATGATGTTGTGGAACAGGCTCAGTCTTCTCCGTCTGTGCAGCAGCATGTACAGCAGGAAGTGGTGCATCATCCTTGTGTAGCGATGATTGTGTACCAGCATCTACACCGACAACAACAACAACATCTGCCGTTGTTGATGCATCCACACGTGATGGAGGAGCTGCGCAGAGGTCTGGTGTTTTTGTTTGGATGGCCATCTCCTTCGGGGAGGATGACACAACATCATGATGATGACGAGATGATGATGATGATGATGATGCATCTGCGTGTGTGGATGCAGCACTGGGCTGCACATCTTCTGCTGCAGATGGAGGTGTTGGGGATGTTGTTGTTGTGTGTTGGTCGCTGCGTGGTGATGCGCGTTGATGTACGTCAGACTCTGGCTCCAGTCGCGAGCACATCGACGGCTCCGTCAACGTGCGCAACGTTGGTGAGCTCTCCAAATGACGTTGAGGTATGTCTGCCTCACTCAACGCAACACAAAGTGGTGATGACCCATCATCACCATCATGATGTTGTTGCATCAACATATGATCATCATCTTGTTGTGGAGGTGCGGCATCTTCCGTTTCCGTCTTGTTTGCTGCAGGACGTACATCATCCGCCTTGTTGTTGTTGTTGCTGTTGTTTTGCCGCCTTCCAAAAATCCAACAGGCGATGATGCGCGATCCACGCGTGTACCACGCGCAGCAGCATCCGCAGACGGAGCTGGTGATGCCGCGTGTGTTGTGGTTGATGTTGATGTCGTTGTTGATGCGTGCGTCTTGTGTTCTTCGTCGGGCTCCATCAAGGGCGGTGAGGCGATGATGAGTGAGTCTGCTGAGTTCTCCAGCGGATGCTCCTTCCACGCCTCATCACGCAACGACTTCGTGTTGATGTTGATGGATGCCGCGGTACGGATCGGTGGTGCGGGTGAGCTCGCGTTGTACTCACTCGTACGTGCGGTGTTGATGTTGTTGTCATCGTCTTCACCGCGTGGAGAGAAGGCAATCATGAAGCGCCATGGAACGTCGTCCTTCATGGATGATGAAGGTTGTTGTAGGTCATCCTCGTTGGTTGTCTTGTGTTGTACTTGTGTGGATGATGATGATGATGACGATGATGTTGATGGTGCATCATGTACGCCACGTGCGGTCTCGTCTGGTGATGTTGGAGGTCGAAGTGATTGCCGATCTGAGCTCCCGACGCTACTCATGACGGATGTTTTCACACCATTATGTTGATGTGTGTTGATCTCACTGTTTGTGGTGCCCGGTGAGTTGATGATGATGCATGAGCTCGAGGAGTACAACGGGTGTTGCTTGATGATGTCCGCGGTGTGTTCATCGTCACGAGATGTTGTTGTTGTGTGGATTGGTGGCGCCACACTGGAGATGTTGCTCGATGCATCCTCCGCACGATCACGTGCGGAGAACGTCACGAAGAACTTGCCGCCAACGTCCTTCATCTTGTTGGGTGTTTACCGTCAACATCATCAACGTCATGTTGTTATTGATGTGATGTTGGGGATGTGGATGTTGGTGGTGCTGCGTCATGCACGTTGCTGTTTTCGTGTGTCATGACGAAAGCTCACGCTCTTCTTCACATCTCCAATCGCCGGAGATGTACGTACAAGACTGGATGGAGGTGGCGTTGATGTGTGTGTGATGGGTTGTACGTGTGTTGGTGTACGTACATCAGATGACGTTGATGTTGATGTGTTCTTGGCAGGACTGCTTCTCAACGTCGTGGGCTCATCCTTGTGTGCGTCGGTGGAAGAGATGGTCGATGCAACCGACTCACTGCACGCAGAAAGAGGTTTGTTGTCGTGGCTGATGATGTGCGCGGAACACTCCGAAGATGCGTAGAGGTGTGGAGGTGTGAGGGCATACATGGCGCGTGGAGCATTGTGAGGTTCATCATCATCACGTACGTTGCTGCTGTTGAGATGGAGCGAACTCTTGCCGTCATCCTGGATGTTTGTCATGGAGATCATCGTCGATCATGGATGATGATGATGATGTACGTGGTGTAGAAGCTGCAGGAGGTTCTCCATCATGGTCTGTTTCCGTTGCCGGTACGTCATGACGCCCTACATCGTTCGTGTTGTTCGTCATCCTCACATCATCTCCCGCACACACACTTGTTCGGTGTAGTACCGAGCTGCCATCATCTTGATGTACGTGTGGTATGTCTGTGGATGAGATGGATGATGCATCATCATCATCATGAACAGGATTGTGTGTAGATGACGAGCTCTTCAGGTTGTTGTGTGTTGTGTGAGCCGAACATTCAGAGGATGCGTACAGAGGTGGTGGTGTGAGGGCATCAACCGTCTGTGGATGATGTTGTGGATCCAACACGTCTTCGTCATCGTGAGGTGCGTCATCACCATGTAAGGTATGGCTGTTGCGATGTAGTGAGTTCCTGCCGTCATCCTGATGTACGTGTGGTATGTCTGTGGATGAGATGGATGATGCAAAGTCTTCGCTGTACGTCTCTGGTGCGTGTTGATGGTTGTTGGGTTGCGTTGCCGATGCATCCGTGGCTTCAACAAGAGCTGCATCATCATCATCATCATCATGTGTTGTTGTTGGTGGTGGTGGAGGAACAGGTTCAACCAAGAAGTTGTCACGTGTGTCATCCACATCAGCTCCACGTTGAGCAGAGGTGTGTTCCGACGAGAAGGTTGATGGGAATGCTTCACTACACGCAATGGGCTTCACTTCATCATCATGGCGTGTTGGTACGTCATCATCATCGTCATGATCTGGTACTACCGATGATGATGATGATGATGATGATGAGGATGTGTGTTGTTGTGATGGTGTGAGTGCCTCAGTTGTGTGTGGAGCATCTTGCGGATGATGTTCATTTGCTAATGTTGGTGATCCAACCGCATCTCCACCCAACAAACCATAGCTTCGATGAAGAGATGCATGACCATCATCCTGATGTACGTGTGGTATGTCTGTGGATGAGATGGATGATGCATCATCATCATCATCATGAACAGGATTGTGTGTAGATGACGAGCTCTTCAGGTTGTTGTGTGTTGTGTGAGCCGAACATTCAGAGGATGCGTACAGAGGTGGTGGTGTGAGGGCATCAACCGTCTGTGGATGATGTTGTGGATCCAACACGTCTTCGTCATCGTGAGGTGCATCATCGCCATGTAAGGTATGGCTGTTGCGATGTAGTGAGTTCCTGCCGTCATCCTGATGTACGTGTGGTATGTCTGTGGATGAGATGGATGATGCAAAGTCTTCGCTGTACGTCTCTGGTGCATGTTGATGGTTGTTGGGTTGCGTTGCCGATGCATCCGTGGCTTCAACAAGAGCTGCATCATCATCATCATCATATTGTTGTTGTTGGTGGTGGTGGAGGAACAGGTTCAACCAAGAAGTTGTCACGTGTGTCATCCACATCAGCTCCACGTTGAGCAGAGGTGTGCTCCGACGAGAAGGTTGATGGGAATGCTTCACTACACGCAATGGGCTTCACTTCATCATCATGGCGTGTTGGTACGTCATCATCATCGTCATGATCTGGTACTACCGATGATGATGATGATGATGATGAAGAGATGTGTGTTGTTGTGATGGTGTGAGTGCCTCAGTTGTGTGTGGAGCATCTTGTGGATGATGTTCATTTGCTAATGTTGGTGATCCAACCGCATCTCCACCCAACAAACCATAGCTTCGATGAAGAGATGCATGACCATCATCCTGATGTACGTGTGGTATGTCTGTGGATGAGATGGATGATGCATCATCATCATCATCATGAACAGGATTGTGTGTAGATGACGAGCTCTTCACGTTGTGCGTCTGTGTGAGCCGAACATTCAGAGGATGCGTGGAGAGGTGGTGGTGTGAGGGCATCAACCGTCTGTGGATGATGCTGTGGATCCAACACGTCTTCGTCATCGTGAGGTGCATCATCGCCATGTAAGGTATGGCTGTTGCGATGTAGTGAGTTCCTGCCGTCATCCTGATGTACGTGTGGTATGTCTGTGGATGAGATGGATGATGCAAAGTCTTCGCTGTACGTCTCTGGTGCGTGTTGATGGTTGTTGGGTTGCGTTGCCGATGCATCCGTGGCTTCAACAAGAGCTGCATCATCATCATCATCATCATGTTGTTGTTGTTGGTGGTGGAGGAACAGGTTCAACCAAGAAGTTGTCACGTGTGTCATCCACATCAGCTCCACGTTGAGCAGAGGTGTGTTCCGACGAGAAGGTTGATGGGAATGCCTCACTACACGCAATGGGCTTCACTTCATCATCATGGCGTGTTGGTCCGTCATCATCATCGTCATGATCTGGTACTACCGATGATGATGATGATGATGCGTGTTGTTGTGGTAGTGCAAGTGCTTGCGTCAGTGGAGGAGCGCCAGTTGGCTCATGTGTGTGGCCGTCTGGTGTTGTGACCACAATGTACGTCATCATCATCATTGTGGTGGTGGTGAGCCACATTATCCAACGCGATGCTTGTTGATTCACGCATATCACCTTGTGTAGATGATGCTGTTGGCGGAGGAAGATCATCATCATCATCGTCATCACCATGAACGTCTGCCTTGATGTGTGCATCGCTCGATGTCTGCGGTGGCGGTGTTGTGTTGTGTGCGTCACGTGGGACTGTGCGAGGTCATGAGCGAAGCTTACGCGCCGATGATCGTTGCGTTGCGAGCGTGTGGAGGATGTTGGCGATGGTTGAACCAACAACACATCATCATCCTGTGCATCCGCTAATGACCGAGGTGGTGTAGGTACGTTGTCGGTGTTCGTGGGAGGTGGTGCGTGCAGAAACACGACATCATGGCTCCTGTCGTTGATGACGGATGCAGATGGTGTTGTTGTTGTTGTTGATGATGATGATGATGATGATGCAATGCTGCTGTGGTTGATCTCTGCAGAGTTGGTGTAGCGCGGAGAGGAGTGATGCTCCGCCGACGCAGAATCCTCCACGGTGAAGCGTTCATCCACGTTGGATGTAAGTGATGATGTGCGACCAGGGATGTGTGGTGGTGCGTCATCCGTGTTGTGCGCAACATCAACAACATCATCAACAACATCAGATTCATCTTGTGATGGACGGAACTCATCAACATCAACATGATTGGATGCCGTGCTACGATGTGCAGGCACGTCGGTTGAAGTACGTGATGAGGATATGTTGGTGTTGCGTGGTATATCATCATCAATGATCTCCGTCATGATGTTTGGTGAATGTGGTGCCAACGTTGACAGTTGCACGCAACACCGCAGGAAGTGTGCTGGGCAATGATGAGATGATGATGATGATGATGGACGTTGTGTTGCAACATGATCTAAGATGGGCAGTGATGCGGAGCTGTTTGGTGTACGTGCGTGTGTCGTGGAGGTGTTGTTGTTGTTGATGCTCGGGAGATGAACGCTGGCGTAGGACATTGCAACAAGACGCGGAACCTCCATCGAAGAGGCACGCAGAATGGGCGGGAGTGACGTGAGCGGGCTGCGTGTTGATGTACGTGTGGAGCTACTTCGTCGGCTGTTGAATAATGTTGATGCTGTTGTTGTGTGATGATGATGATGATGATGATGGATCTTGATGTGCGACGGGTTGAGGTTTGCGAGACAACCACAACACCGACGACAGTGAGGCACTGGATGGACGTCCTTCACGTGATGATGGCGCGTGCAACCGTCGTGCTGATGTTGTCGCGCTGGTGGATGCACTATGATCCTTCCAAACCACACGTGAGCAGCGGCAACCTTGGCAACCAACGGAGGTGGTGAGAGCAACGTGAGAGGACGGTCTGCCGTACGTGAAAGTTTCGACGATGATGTTGATGATGATGATGTTGTACGTGTGCTGTTGTTGTTGTTGTTGTTGCTCGATGAGGTGTGTACGGAAGAAGATGGCCCAAAGATGGGTGGTGTCGTACTGCGATGTGTGCTGCCACAACTCGTTGGGCGTGTTGATGTTGATGACGATGACGATGACGATTTTGTTGGCGGTGTTGGTCGTCGTGCTGTGGACGGCAATGGTTTTGGAGATGATGGCCGACGTGGTGCTGCGAACGGTTGTGTGGCATCGAAGGCGTTGATCATCTGTTTCAGGTCGGGCGATGCATCATTGCTCGAGAGACGATGTGATGGTGATGATGGATCATGAATCATGGAGTCATTGTGCAACGTTGTTGTTGTTGGTGGTGGTGGCACTGCATCAACATCATGCGTCGGTACGTGTTCTGCCAATGATGACGTCAGAGCAAGTGGGTGTGAATCTTCTTCCCGAGGAGTTGATGCGGATGACGTCGTTGGTGGTGTTGGCCGCTGATGATCATCATCATCATCTCTTGCATCGGTTGATGCCACACGCGAGGATGTTGGTGAGTGGCTCTGCTGCCTGCTTGCGGCTATACGACGTTGTTTGGCCTCGGAAGAGTCAAAGCTGTTGCAGCTCATCAACGGTGCATCGGTTGGTGCCTGAGGTCCATCATCCACATCGGTACGTGTGCGTGTGGAGTTGGTGCGGGAGGAGGACGATGGCGCGTGTTGGTGCATCGGTGATGATGATGATGATGATGTACGGTGAATGGGTGAGGTCACGCCACCACTGGGAGATAAAGCATCATGTGAAGTGGTTCGTGAATCAACAACATGAGTTGGTGTTGCCGCAACACGTTTGCCTTCAGCTGCACGTTGACCATCTTCCTTTTCCTTCTTGCGCTTTGCGGCATCTGCATTCACCAACTGATCATGACGATTCATCACATCTTCCAAACGTGTTGGTACAGAGGTCATGGATGATCTGTGTCGTGGTGATGTCGATGGTGTCTTGGACTTCACGTGCTTCTTGTTGCTGCCAACGTGTGGTGTTGTGTTATCGTGTGGTTGATCAACGGACGTTGGGCTCAGCGGAGGCACCTTTGGTCCACTCGCACGTCGTACAACCGATGTACGTCGTGGTGTTGTTTCTGTTCCGTGGATGGATGTTGTTGAGTGTGAAGGATGAGCCTTGGAAGTACGTCCTCCATCAACGTCAGCAGCAGATGCCAATGAACCACGTCGTGATGATGTTGGTACGTGTTTCAGACCATCTACGTCCTTGGCAACGATGCTGGCCGAGCGCTTTCGTTCAGCTGCACGTTGTGCATCTTCCTTCTCCTTCTTGCGCTTCGCGGCATCTGCATTCACTAACTGATCATGACGATTCATCACATCTTCCAAACGTGTTGGTACGGAGGTCATGGATGATCTGTGTCGTGGTGATGTCGATGGTGTCTTGGTCTTCTTCACGTGCTTCTTGTTGCTGCCAACGTGTGGTGTTGTGCTATCGTGTGGTTGATCAACGGATGTTGGGCTCCAGCGGAGGTGTTTTGGAAGATGTTGCGTGCGCTGATGCAGATGATGCGCGTGGCGGAGGTTTGACCGATGAAATGAGGTTGCTGAGTGTGCTAGGTGATGGTCTTTCCTTCCACGTCCTCCCACCACCCTCTGACATGGATGCCAATGATGTACGTCGCGATGATGTTGGTGCGTGTTTCAGACCATCTACGTCCTGGCAACGATGCTGGCCGAGCGCTTGCGTTCAACTGCACGTTGTGCATCTTCCTTCTCCTTCTTGCGCTTCGCGGCATCTGCATTCACCAACTGATCATGACGATTCATCACATCTTCCAAACGTGTTGGTACGGAGGTCATGGATGATCTGTGTCGTGGTGATGTCGATGGTGTCTTGGTCTTCACGTGCTTCTTGTTGCTGCCAACGTGTGGTGTTGTGTTATCGTGTGGTTGATCAACGGACGTTGGGCTCAACGGAGGCACCTTTGGTCCCACTCGCGTCGTACAACCGATGTACGTCGTGGTGTTGTTTCTGTTCCGTGGATGGATGTTGTTGAGTGTGAAGGATGAGCCTTGGAAGTACGTCCTCCATCAACGCCAGCAGCAGATGCCAATGAACCACGTCGTGATGATGTTGGTACGTGTTTCAGACCATCTACGTCCTTGGCAACGATGCTGGCCGAGCGCTTTCGTTCAACTGCACGTTGTGCATCTTCCTTTTCCTTCTTGCGCTTTGCGGCATCTGCATTCACTAACTGATCATGACGATTCATCACATCGTTCAGATCGAAGGACGTGATGATGTGGAGGCAGAGTGGCCCCACGACGTAGAACCTCTGCTACGACGACGTGCATGACTGGAGTGGTTCGTTGTTGTTGTTGTTGGTGATGAGCTGGATGAGTGGTTTGCGTTGGCAGGTTCTGGCGCACTCAGCTGACCAGGGAAGAAGGCAGTACCACGCGCGGAGATGAGCGGTGAGAGCGACGGTGATGTCCCAACACCTGGCGCATCAACCACATGAAGTGAGTCCTGATGTACGTTGCCAATAGATGGTGTGGTGCCGGACGGAGATGGGGTCATGCACCACCTCATCAACACCAACACGTCGTGGAGCATCATCGTCGTTGACGGAGCGTTGATGGGAGACGGGGTAGGCCGTTGCGTCGAGCTGAGGTGCGCTGCCGTACAGACGTTGAAGTTCTTCCATGACTTCTGGAGGAAGAACATCGGCTGATGTACGTCGTGGCCCATCACGTTCACCCGTGTTGTTGGGCTGCGTGAGTGGAGGTGGCGCATCAGCACCACCGCGCCATGTTTGTTGTTGGCCAGGACCAGCTTGATGAAGTTCGTGTATGCGCATCTGCATAGCCTCATTGGTTTCCAGTGCGGCGGATGGGATGGAGGTTGAGAGAATGCTCGTCCGTCTGCTCTGCGCGGATGGGCTCACCGATGTACTCGCGCCACCAACGCTGTGGGACATCACCTCCTCCAGCGGATGCATCGGATGAATGGAAATGACGGGATGTGTGGTGGTTGTGCCACGTCCTGCGCCACGTCGCGACGCGTTGTGGTTGGCACGACCACCTCTGCTCGGTGAGGTGGTTGTACTTGGGTAAGTTGTTTTGCTGCGCGTGGGATGATGGCCGAGGTAGTGGAGCTCCTCATCCCCGAGAACGAGTTGTGCTGATGCCACGAGAGGATCGACTTCCTTCCGCGCGCCTTGTGATCGTGCGGTGAGTGAGATGTTCATGATGATGATGAGCCGGGAGGAGATCCACGAGCTCCGGTGTATGCAGACGATGTGTGTCAGCGAGGTCGGTTGTATCTCCATCCACGGGAAAGGTTGGCAACACTGCACTCTCACTGCGGCTGATGTTGTTGGTGTTGTGCGTGTGTTGTGCATCGTGATGGATGGATGATGGTGCTGGATGATCTAGAACATTGTTGTTGTTGTCGGTGTTGCGTGGGCTCGATGTTGTTGTTGTTCTTGGTGGCGGAGGAGGTCGTGGAGCATTGGCGCGAGGCCGTTGTTCCTTCTTCTTCTTCACCATAAACCACTGCAACGACGCTTCACTTCACTCGTCTGTGCGTATGCATGCGCGAGATGATGATGATGATGATGATGATGATGACGATGTGTGCCACACGAAACGAAACTGTTCCGTTGTGTTCAACACAATCAATGAGTGCAGCAGAAGACGGATGATCAGTGTAAGTACGTACTTCCTTTGTGTGTATAAATGTATGTGTGTGTGTGCTGCCACTACGACTGAAGATGTATGTCAGGGAAGAAGGCATGTGTAGGTCATCCATTTTGATGTACAGGATGGAGGTGTGCGAACACCGCACGACAACAATTGAATGTGCTTCATCCGTGTGATGCACCACGCGTATCATGATCATGTGGAGATAAAGAAGAACAAAAAAACAAAACAGAAGCCATGAACACAATGTTGATATGCCCTGCCGTGTGTGGTGTTGCGTAGGATGGATGAACCTATATATGATCAATCCCACCCCAACACCAACACGATAGATATACAAGATATACACACACACACACACGCAGAACATGAAACATGAACACCATGAAGAAAAAAAAAAAGGTCGTGACACACAACAACTTAGTTTATGTTGTTGTTGTTGTTGTTGTGTATTTTGTTCAGATACATCAACATGCGCGGACCTCCTTAAGGAGGAAGAGGTCCGTGGATGTCAGTCGGGAGTACATGTGTTTCTCTGACTTGGTGAGGGACGAATCCTTCATGAGTACAGCACGTGATTGTGGAGTGAGGTAGGGCCAGTAGTACGCCAAGGTGCAGTCGTTGAAACCACTGTTGATGTGGATGGTTGGAAGTTGTTGTTGTCGGCCTCCATGACGACGACGATGACGTCGGCCGTGTTTGTTCGTCTTCTTCTTGCCAGGATGTTTGTCTTGCTTCTTCGTTGATGTGATGCACATGATCATCATCATCATCATCATCATCATCATCTGAGCTGCTGGCTTCATAGGGTCGGAGATGGAGTGGTTGTGGATGATCATCCACGCTGAAGGTCATGGGACGTGTGCTCATCACAACATCTTCGCGTCGCTGCCAATGTTGTTGTGGTGCGGATGGCGGCGGAATCGGCGGCTTCACGTCGGGTCGTGGCGGTGAGTCCTGACGATGATGTATGCGATACGGATCATCATCGATGCGCTCATCAAAAGAGAAGTTCATCCGACGCTTCCAACGATTGGGTGATTGTGGTCGGCGGTGATGGGGTGTGGTGCTCATGTCCTTGGCCTTGCGACGCGTACGAACATCATCATCATCATCCACATCATCGGAGGCAGATGAGCTTCGTACGGCAGATTTTGATGCGCGCTTTCGTCCACGACCACGCGTGGTGTCGTCGCGCGGCTTCGAAGGCTTCTTGGGCAGTTTGAAGTCTGTGCGGGTGCGGCGATGTTTGCGTGCATCGTCATCAACGTCATCAACATCGACCCATTCTTGTGTGAGGTGGTGTTGCCCTTGATGGGAGGTGTATCGATGCATGCCAGACGTACATCATCATCTTCGGTGGCGGTGGTGGCATCACGTGTGTGTTTGGTGGATGACTTCTTCGTCTTCTTCTTCTTGAATGATGTTGTGTTGGATGAATCACGGCCCTTCGTGGATGATGCGTCAGAGGCATCTCCATCATCATCATCATCATCATCATCATCATCATCATCATCCTTGATTGTTTCCACGGTGGGCAGCAACACGCGGTTCATTCGCGTTGGCGGCACACTCACCGTCGTTGGTGCTGCATCCGTACATGCGGTGTTGATATTTGTGGTTGCTGGATCTGCGGCTGCACCAGTTGCATCTGCCGTTGATGGTTGTTGTTGTTGATCATCGACGATGATGATGATGACGATGCTTGTGACGTCGTCGTGAAGGTTCTTCCTTGGTGCCATCTTCATGTTCTGACCCGTTCGTGGATGGATGGCGTGTGGAGTAGATGCTCGTGGACTGAGTTCCGTCTGGTGAGAAGACCATCACCATGAGGATGACGTTGATGATCAACATCATCCGCGGCGGTGTTGCGTGGTGTGGAGTGTGCCAGAGGATCGCCATTCTCTTCCTGTTCATCCACATCCACAACATCATCATGACGATGATCCTCATCATCACCATCTTTGCCAACGTGGTCGTGTGTGCTGCTTTGTTGTACGCGTGGCGATGCACGATGAGACACGGCGAAGGACGCGCCATCCTCCGCCGATGCCGCCATCATCTCCATCGACGGATCCACGGCGTGTTGGCCATGTGCCGCAACATGGTTGGCGCGATCATCCTCACCGGGTTGTTGTTGGCGTGTTGATGCCTCCACGACGTCATCGCTATCAACATCCGCAGCGGCGGGTGCGGATGCAGCAGAGCTCTGCTTGCAAAAGGATGACATGATGTTGTTGGCATCCACCGAGGATGGTTGTATCATGGCCTTGGAGGTTGTTGTTGGCGGTGCGTTCATACTCACGTGTGCGTTCACCGACTCCACCTCATCATCGTGCGGTTGAAGATGCTGCGGAGCTGCGGATGGTATCAAGTGGGAGTAGTAGTACTTGCCCTGTGATGTACTTGGGAGTACTCCGACACAGGAGGGAAGGAGTCGGTGTCATGGAGTGGCAAACAATCATCCACATCATGATTGTTGTTGTTGTTCTTGTGTTTGTGTTGGGCCACGGCATCACGAATGGCAGCGGAGTCGGCGGAGAGCTGCACCGGCATCGCGTGTGGTGCGGATGACGTACTCTGCTTCTGCGCATCGAGCGCGGAGAGTTCGTGTTGCAAGTTATCAAAGTGATGGGCATAATCTCGTGAACCAGAGTACACGACGCGCACATGATCATCACCCACACCGTCATGATCATCTGCTGCAGCATCATCCTGTTCATGTGGTGGTTTGTCTGTCCCATCATGCAATGGTAGTTGTGTTCCCGAGCACTGCTGTACCTCATCGTTGTTGGCCAAACATGGTGCGTGTTGAAAGGTCTGCGGTGTAGCAGACGGCATCAGACGCGAGTAGTAGTTGCGTGAGGCACTCTGCGTGAACTCGGAAAACTGCGGAAACGAATCACTTCCTTGAAGAGGTCCAACACCACACCAACATCCACAACATCTTCACCACGATTGTTGTTGATGATGTTGTTGTTGAATTGATGTTGTTGGTGTTGGTGTTGTGGATGATGTTGCTGATTCGTGCTGCCTCTGCTTCACGAAGGATGGCAGACACGGCAGAGACGGATGCGATGTTGGGCAGCGGATGTGAGAGGGATGTGATGGTGGCGGCGGAGTTGCTGAAGTGAATCGTGGAGATGGCGTCATGATCAACGCCATCCGCTGCTGGCATGGATGTGTTGCGCGGCGGACGTCGCAGTGCGTCATCCAAATCATGTTCGCGATGCAGATTCTGAGCAAACGTTGTCGTTGGTACATGCGGAGCATTCACATCTTCCTTGGATGGAAGTCGTGTTTGCGAGCCAGCAACCAACACATCATCCTGGGGTTGTTGGCGTTGATGTGGATGGGTGGCGTACTGCGCAGAAGGAACGAGCGTCGAGAAGTAGTTGTTGTTGTTGTTGTTGCGCGATGTGGTTTGTGTGCAGTCAGACACGGGAGGGAACGAGTCAGCTGTTTCATGCAGCGGTGCGGGTGCTGCTGGATTAGTGCGCGGAGCATCATCATCGGGGGAGTTGTTGTTGTGGATGACAGGATGGGCAGAATCATCAACAGGCACGTTGTTGTTGTTGGTGTTGCTCGGTGTGTTGGACTGGCTGACGGGTTGTTGTTGGATGATTTCTCAGAATCATCAACATGATGATGACGGTTGTCGTTGTTGCTGGCATGGTTGCCGCCACCTTCATCCTCCTCCACAGGCTGTGTGTGTGTTTGCAGCCCATCCTGCTCTCCGTCTGGCACAAGATTCACGTACATGACACTTGTGTGGTCGGCACCTTCACTCGCAGTTGAGATGGGCTTCGACGTGTACCGACGTGGTGCGATGTTGATGATCGGTGATGCGTTGGAGTCCTCCGCGGCCTCCATCATGGGCGGCGGCGACGGAAGGCGTGTGATGGAGCCTTCACCAATCACATCATCGTCGGGTACATCATGTGCAGCCGGCGCACTTGCGGATGGCATCAGACGTGTGTAGTAGTTGTTGAGCGATGTGCTCGCGGAGTAGTCGGACACTGGAGGGAAGGAGTCATCTTCTGAACAGTGAAGTGGTTGGGCCCGCGTGTGGATGTTGGCGGCCAGCGTGGTTGTGGCCTGTGTTGATGTCTGTGTTTCCGTTGGAGCAGAACCTGGTGATGTACAGTCCATGTACGGTGTACCAAAGTGGTGTGGTTGTTGTTGTGGTTGCGGCGGACGTTCCTGACGAGCGAGTTGGCCAAGACGCACCGATGTTGGTTCCATGCGTGGTTGTTGTGGCGTGGTAGGTGCCGATGGTAGGCCAACAACACCACCATAACCTCGCGGAGCATCAACATCATCGCGTGTGATGGCCGCGGCGGGCGGAAGCGCCACCGCATTAGATCTGCGTGGATCTGCGCCGGCGCTCGATCCTCGTGCATGAACATGAGCCAAGGATGATGACGGACGAACACCATCGGCGTGGAGCACCTCGGATGAGTTCTCCGTGGCGTTGGGCAGCGCCGCCGATGGTACTGCGTACATGGATAGACAACCTTGTTGCGATGATACGCGTACATCATCGAGATGTTGTTGTTGGCCAACGTCAGCAGATTGCAACGGGCGAATGGCGGCGCTCGTGCTCTCCGCCATGGTTGGAAGGAGATCCACGGGGCTTTTCGAACGACGCGCATCACCGCCGACAACAACAACGTTGTTGTTGGCTGTGTTGGGCGAACACAACCGTCGTGTGAGTGATGGCAGAATCATGGAAGCGTGCTCAACGGGCTCAGCCGTTGTCCGCCCCCATGGAGCACGTGGGGAGCCACGATCATCATCATCGACGCCATCTCGCGCGGAGGACGTCCGCTTTGCACCAAGAGTTGCTGGAAACATTGGTGTGTATCGTCAGAGATGATGTTGATGTTGATGTTGATGATTATAGTAGGGAAAGTGAAGTACAAATGAAAAAAAAACAAGTCAGAAAAAGAAATCAGCTCAGATACGCAACCAATGTGTTCTTCTTGTTGGTTCCAAAAGAGTACGCGTGGAGCTATCTCAGACACAGCCACAAAAAAAAACACCAAGAAGAGCTGTTTCGTGTATAGCGAATGACGAAGACGTCTCAATCAACAGCAACAAAGAAGAGGAAGAACGGAATAAGGTACAAAAATGACGAAGTGAGCGACGGAAAAATCAGGCACAGGCGTGCTACGATGACCGTGAGCGGTTGTTGATTGTTGTGTGATTATGTGGTTGATCGTCCAGATCACGCACGATGCTGCACACAATTATATTTGCTTCACGGACCGACGTACGTGTGTTGTCGTGCAACGATTATAATGAAGTCCTACGCGTTGTGCACCACACACAACTCTCTGCGAGAACAACAGCGAAAAAAAAAAGAGAATTGAAGAAGCAACAACAACAGAAACGACTACAACGAGTATATGTGTGTGTGGGAGTGACTGTGTGTTGTATGTGGAGGCTATACGACCGTGATGGCACCTACGTTGTGTGTGTGTTGATGATGGTAGCTCACAAACACACAGGAACACAACGTACGTGAAGGATGGAACGATTGCAAAACCGCAACGAAGGTGGCTCAGTGTTGACGAACGTGGAAGACGTTGGTCGTTGGATGAGCTCACAAGACAAGAAGAAACACACAAGAAACAGCACACGCCGAAAAAAAAAAAGAAGAAGAGATGATGTTGATGATGATGATGAAGTGAATGATGATCCCTCCTTCAACAACGTCTACGTACCAAGAACGAAGAAGAGAAGAAGAAGAAGAAGAAGAAGGTCACAAGTTGGGCCATGATGGTGAGAATGAACGTTGATGTGCGAAACACAACACAAGGGTTCAGTTGATGATGCAGATGAGCACCACAAGTTGCATATGCATACACGGTTGTCGTTGGGTGTGTGCTAATGAGCATGCTGCGCACACACGCATCAACACATGCCGCACCCACACAAGAATTATTGTTGATGTGAAAACAAATCATACAAAAAAAAAGAAAGAAGAAAGAAGAAAGAAAACATGAAACGTGTGTGTGGAAAACACACCAACATCTCGCAACAAGAGAAGGTCTGGTGCAACGGTGTTGGCCATCTTCTGCTTCATGGACGAGGGCAGTGGTGTGTTCTTCAACAGACGTGAACGGCTTCGCGGGCTGAGGTAGGGCCAGTAGAGCGCGAGATGACGTTGCGCATCCACATCATCATGATGACGATGTTGTGGATGAGGAGCACCACCACGACGTCGTCTGCGATGATGGCGTGGTGGATTAGGTGCGGTGTGTCTGATAGCACCTTTGGAACGATGTACATCAACAACATGACCATCATCATCATCATCATCATCATCATCATCTGCTTCACATGGATGAAGATGCAATGGTCGTGGATGCACCTCCGTCGAGAAGATCATCGGCGGAAGATGTTCGCTGTCTGTTGATGTTGCCGCCACGTCACGCGTGATGGACGTGGCGGCGGAGGGACTGGCGCCTTCACGTTGGGTCGTGTCGGCGTTGGTTGTACACGATGATGAATACGATATGGATCATGTGTAATGCGTGCATCCACGGCAAAATTCATCCGACGCTTCCATCTTGTTGGAGATGAACGTCTCACCCGACGTGCGGATGCAGCGTCATGTGCTCCACGCGGTGTGTTGTCAATGGATGGTGCACGTGACGACGACGATGATGATGAGATGATGATGTACGATGTTGGCTATGAATAGATGGAAGTTGCGGTAGTTTGTGGGTTGAAGGTTCGTTGGCCGTGTACGTGTTCCTGGTGGTTGTGTTGGCTTGTTTGGCTGCACAATACGTGGCAGACAGTTATTGTTGTTGTTGATTAATGTGGATACGACGGATGACGTTGTTGTTGATGTTGATGATGATGATGATGAGCTGCGCGTGCTCTGCGTCTCACCATCATCATTGTGTTCGTCATTGTCGGTGGAAGAAGGCGTGCATCAACGGAGGTCATTAATGAAGTAGCTCCATTCAATGCATCGCTACCATCGATCGTGTGGGTTCTTGCCCAATCATGTTGTGTGGTGCATCCAACGCAACGTGATGGACACGTGGAGAAGCGGCATGAACGGCAGATGATGGCGGCACTGTTGCCAACACCGGCAAGATGACGGCAGCTCCACGTACGTCCTCCTCATTGCATGATGCATCATCACTGTGTATAAGTGAAATGTCTGAGGACGTTGATGTTTGTTGTTGATGTTGTTGCGTGTCTTCTTCATGCGCAACCACACCATCTTCTGTGGAGGTAGTGGTTGCTGGGATGATGTTGGGAATATGAAGTACGTCGGCTGATGACAGACGCGTGGCATCGCGGTCTGAAGCATGTACAAGTGGTGATGATGGAGTAGATGCATACATTGTTGGGGCATCGTGTTGTTGTTGTTGTTGTGCTTCTGCGTTGATGGCATCACCCAACGATGATGCAGAAGCAGCACATGCGTCGTGGTCAAGTGCATCAACATCATCTGATGTGGTGATGGAGTTGGTTTCTGAAGATGCGGCACACAAATAGACCTCCTTCAACGATGTAATCGCCACTGACGAACATTCTTCGTGTCGTGCATCAACATCATCAACATCATGTTCATGTGTTGGTGCATCATCGCAACCATCTGGTGTTGCATTCATCTTCTCCATTGACGTGCGCGACATACTTGAGGAACGTGCGTTGTTCTTGTGTTTTGTTGTGGCATGTTGATGGATAATCTGCAATAATGATGACGATGATGATGATGATGAACGCCCGTCATTACACGGGATTCTTCCGCACTTGGTGTCCATTGGCTGTGAAGTATGTACATCAGGGGTGTGCAATGTGTGTACGTCAACGGTTGTTTCGGGAGTACAGGACGTTGTTGTGTGATGCATCTTGGCATGATGATGAACATCAACATCATCATCATCATCATCATCATCATTGCGGCACATCACTACTGTTCCTTCGTGGCTGATGGCCTGAGTACTCACCGAGGCCTCCACCGACTCCGCGGCGTAGTGCGGCTTTTCTTGAAGGACCTCTGCTGTTGCATCAACATCCCCCGCACCAACCACATCGGGTGTGTGTAGGGGAAGTTGTGTGAAGGATGCCTCCGCCACAACATCCACAACCACATCATCCTGTGTTGCATGTGCGCCTTCGGCAGAGAAGAAGGTGTGTGGACTGGCAGAAGGAACCAAGCGCGAGTAGTACATGATGGAGGTACTCGGTGTGTATTCTGACACGGGGGGAAACGAATCACTGGCTTGAAGAACACCAGCTTCATGTGCTTGTCGGCTGTTGTTGATGTTGTGTTGTGCTGCTTCACGAATGGCTGCAGCTATGGCGGATTCGGAAGAGATGTGCATCGGTATGCCACATGGATTGGATGAGGTGCTCGTGCGCAACGAGGTGTGGAGGTTCGTTGACGGACGTGTTGCGACCTCACAGGTTGATTGCGCCATGGCAGAGATCTCCCGCAGCAACGCGTTGAAGTGATCCGCGTAATCATGATTGGATGTGCATGATGTTGTTGTTGCGACTGGAGGTGAGGGAGGAACAGCATGTACAACCACATCGGGTGTGCGTAGGGGAAGTTGTGTGAAGGATGCCTCCGCCACAACATCCACAACCACATCATCCTGTGTTGCGTGTGCGCCATCGGCAGAGAAGAAGGTGTGTGGACTGGCAGAGGGAACCAAGCGCGAGTAGTACATGATGGAGGTACTCGGTGTGTATTCTGACACGGGGGAAACGAATCACTGGCTTGAAGATGTGTTGTTGTTGGCGTTGTGTGCGTGTGTGTTGTACGTCCTGCGCGAATGGCGGATGAAACAGCAGACTCGGATGAGATGTGTGGCAGCCGACGAGTTGCGGATGGCGGCGAATCATGTGAAATGGTCGTACAAGAGAGGGTGTACCGATGTTGTTGTTGATGAAGATCGCTGTGTTGCACATCACCGAGAAGTACATCATCATCATGTTGCGAGCTGCTGTGTAAGTCTTCGGTGGATGCAGGAGCCATGAAGTAGATGAGACTGGATGCCCCATCATCACTCTTGTTGTTGTTGGGCTGGATGACTTCATGTTGTTGTTGTTGTGATGATGGTGATGCAGCTTCTTGTGGTGTTGTTGTTGTTGTGGCCAAGATCATGGCCATCATCTTCATCAAGTCTGCGTCTGTGGTAGGCTGAGGCAGTTGTGTTGTGGATGCCTCGGCAAGTACATCATCCTGGGGAAGATTCACGTGTTGCGCAACCTGCGGAGTTGCTGACGGCATCAGACGTGAGTAATAGTTGTTGCGTGATGTGCTCGCTGAGTACTCTGACATGGGAGGGAATGATTCCACGTCAGAACAACGAAGTGGTTGGGCGTGTGTGCTTGTGTGTCCGTGCACAGAATGTTGTTGTTGTTGATGAAGATCGCTGTGTTGCGCATCACCGAGAAGCACATCATCATCATTTTGCGAGCTGCTGTGTAAGTCTTCGGTGGATGCAGGAGCCATGAAGTAGATGAGACTGGATGCCCCATCATCACTCTTGTTGTTGTTGGGCTGGACGACTTCATGTTGTTGTTGTTGTGATGATGGTGATGCAGCTTCTGTGGTGTTGTTGTTGTTGTGGCCAAGATCATGGCCATCATCTTCATCAAGTCTGCGTCTGTGGTAGGCTGAGGCAGTTGTGTTGTGGATGCCTCGGCAAGTACATCATCCTGGGGAAGATTCACGTGCTGCGCAACCTGCGGAGCTGCTGACGGCATCAGACGTGAGTAATAGTTGTTGCGTGATGTGCTCGCTGAGTACTCTGACATGGGAGGGAATGATTCCACGTCAGAACAACGAAGTGGTTGGGCGTGTGTGCTTGTGTGTCCGTGCACAGAATGTTGTTGTTGTAGTGACTTCGTTGTACTCGTGCCATCATCTACATGAGTGTTGCTGTCTTGATGATGCATACCATTTACGGCGCACAAGAAGTTTGGCTCATCGCCAACATCCGCGCAATGCGCAGCGTGTGGAGATGAAATCGATGTACAGCTACTGTGAGATGCCTCCTCTGCCGCATCTGCAGGCACGGTTGGTGGCAGACGGCCATCAACGAGGGAGTGATAATGATGATGATGATGGATGATGATGTTGTTGTTGTTGGTCATTGGCACGTACAACAAGGTTTGCGAGTGGTGAGGATGGTGAGGCGAAGGAGGAACCATCATTGTGTATGATGTTTCGATAAAGATGAGGCAATGAGCGTACATCCATGGCACACGTATGCATGACGCTTCCTTGGCAAGACTCGAAGATCTGCAAGTGTTGGTTGTGCTCCACCACACGTCTGTGTGTTGGCGTGAGAATGTTTGTGTTGTTGTATTCTGCTCTACGGAAGGGAGGCCCACCACCTCTCCTTCATTCACGTTGCTATTCGTTGTATGCATCAATGATGATGACGTACCACACGGAGGTCGAGGTAGTGTTGGCAGCGAGCACAACATGTGTTGCTCCGCAACATCCAACAACTTGTGTTTCCATCGACGTTGTGGCGCATCATCGTGCATCACCACACCATCATCATGCACAACATCATCGTCCTCCTCTGCCTTACCCAACGAGTTGCAGCGATGGACATCTCCTCCACGAAGCATTGATGTGATGATTGATGATTGATGTTGTGCGCGTGTGCGGTTGAAATGTTCGTGTTTGTGTGTGTCCGTGATTCAACAGCAACAAACAAAAAAAAAAGAAAAAAGTGATGAAGCAACACTGGAGTGGGAGAGGAATGTACGGCAAACAAACAACACAACACAAAAAGAAAGATAGTGTGTACGTCCTTGAGAGGCGTGTTGCCTTGATATTCACATGAACGTGAAAGGTGTGTGTGTGTGTGTGGCGGATGTACGTGTTGATGTGTGCTGCAGGAGCTGATTACACGACGAAGTAATCAAAGAGAATCACTGCGTTCGTGAATCGAATGACGAAACGACCGACTTCAAACAAAAAAAAATACAACAACACACAACAACACACTGAGTGAGTGAGTGAGTGAGGCTAAGAGTGAGGATGATGTCCTCAAGTGTCTAAGAAAACCGAAGATGATGATGATGATGATGATGATGATGATGAATCATGGCAACAGTGAGAGAGTACACATGTGTGGCAGTGAAGTGGTGTTGTGTGTTGAAGAACATCAGTGAGTGACAATCATGTTGACCATGAAACAACACATGTCTGCGTGTTGTTTCATGGGTGAGGTGAAGTGATCTAGAAAGAGTGATGGATAATGAATCATTGCTTGCGTCTTCGGCAACACGTACACACCAACATGTGTGGTTGTGGTTGATGTGCGGCATCCATCATCCACCAACACGGCTTGCTTCTCCCCAGAAGCCGTGGCGTTGAAGCAAGTACGCGTAGGGATCTTCATCATTACCGGCGGCGGCGGCGGCCTCCGCCAACATCGTTGATGGCCCGCGCACCGTCGCTGCATGACGAAGACGTCGGACCTCCGTCACAGACAAGTACGGCAACAACTTCATCAAGGTTGGCAAACTCTCCACGGGAAGACGTTGAACAATGTAGTGAAACATGGATGATGTGTGTTTGCTACGTCGTGGAGATGCATGTTGTACATGGTCAGCAGCTGCTGTTGTTGTTGTTGATGTTGGTGGTGGTGCTCTTCCACGTCTGCGCCGTCTTCTTGTTGGCTTGTGACGTTGTGGAGGTTTTTTGTTGGTGCGAGGTGAAGATGATGGTGTGGTGGATGGTGTTGACTGTGCGTGTGATGTTGATGTAGTGAGTGGTTGTTGTTGTTGTGGTGGTGGTGGTGCAGCCTGTTTGGTTGATGTTGATGGATGCAGACGACGACGACGGTGCACGACAAAACGCCTCCACTGAAGCGCATACGGCATATGGTGAGCCGCATGACGTACACGTCTTCTTTTCCTTCGTGCGTAGAGGCGTGGATCTCTGCCAAAGCGCATGCGTCGTGTATGTCGTCTTGCGTTTTGTGTTGGATGATGAACGCGTGAATGTGGCTGTTGTTGATGTGATGATGATGATGCACCGATGCACCTCCACGTTGGTGGTTGCGTTTCTGGTTTCATGCGACGACGTGTTCGTTGTGTTGTGATGGATCGTGGTGTTTGTGTGGAGGTGGATGTCTGCGCTCGTCGTACACGTTGACGACGTCGTGCAGGAGGTGAGGCAGCAACCAGACGTGTACGTGAAGATGTGTGTGGAGGAACACGTGGTGTACGTTGTTTGGGTTTCGGATGCTGTTGACGTGTTGTTGATGTTGGTGAGGTAGATGGAGGAGCTTGTCTGCACTTCTTCATCCTGTTTGTTCTGTGCTTCATCTTCATCTTCATTGTTCGGTTGCCTATGACATTACGTCGTGGCGGACCGTACACACGACGTACATGTGCGCCAAAGCATCATCATCAATACGGCGGCGTACACGTCGTACGCGACGTCCGCCGCCAAGAAACATGAAGCCAACAAAACGTGATGGAAGAAGTCGTGGAAGAGGTCGATGTGCAGATGAAGCAACACGTACATCCATCATCATCATCATCAACTGCTGCCATCACACCAATATGGCGCCACAATGATGGTGTCTTGTGTAGCACAACATCTTTCACTGGTGCAAATGTTGATGGGGACGATATAGACTTCTTGTGTTTTGTTGTTGTTGTTTCGGTGTTGATGGTGTTGATGATGCGCATTGCCAAGATTAGTAAAGGTGATGCCACTTGCACCAACGTGTTTTGTTGATGTGTGTGTGGTGTGGATGTTGGATGATGCGGAAGTGTTTCATTCTCATCCAAGAAGATCACCGATGATCTACGCGGCGTTGTGGTTGCAGCGGGAGTGGCTGTGGGGTCATCCTTGTGTTGAACACGTGTTGGCGGAGCTGCGCGCATCGTGGATGTCAAGGGAGGTGGGGCTCCATGCACAAACTCGCACACATCATCATCATCATCATCATCTGGTGATGGTCTCGGCGTGTTTTGGTGTTGTTGCTTCACAGTTTCTGTTGTTGGTGTACGCTGACCTCCATGCTTATGACGATGATGTCGTTGAGAATGACGTGGTGGTACAGCAACAACAAGCGTGTTGGAAGTTGGTTGTGCAGGTGTGCGTGCAGAGGTGGGCGACGAGATGTGTGCCAACAACTCTTCTGTGGTTGCTGCGTGGGCAGACGAGCCGCGTTGCGGTGTTGACGGATGATGAAACGAGGCAAACATCATTGGATGATCAGAAGTGGAGCCAGGATGATGTACGTGATGCATCTTGTATGAGGCATTCGCAAGGACGAGCTCCTCTGCACCAACATCATCATCAACATCAACGTGAGTATCTTTGGGTGCTGCGGTGTGAGAGGTGGAAGGAGGCTTGCGACGTGCTCGGTGCTTGAGAAGAACGATGATGATGATGTTGTTGATGCTCATCAACATCATCAACAACATTGGTTGTGTTGTTGTTGTTCTTCGATGCATCATCATCATCATGATTGGTTGGTTGAATGTGCCGACGCATTTCCTCGAGCAGAGCTGAGGAGTGCAAGCTCAGTAAGCCGTGATTGCGTACAGATGTTGGTGAATGTGCTTGTGTTGATGATGTTGTTGTTGTACGTCGTGCGGTGTGTGGGCTGTGGTGCGAGCGTGGAGTCAAGCTGAACGTCTGACAACGAAGATGATGCACGTGTTGATGATGATGATGATGGCACAATCTGTGTGGTGGATGATGGAGGTTCAACATCACTTGCTTGTTCGAACACATTTCGTGTGGCTGCGTACAACAGCATCACCTTGCCTTGATGAAGATGTTGTTGTCGGCGCATGCGGTACCAACGAAGGTGTTCCACGCGTTGATGTGCTTCGTCTGCGCACCTCCGCCGATGTACGTCGAGATGATGCGGTTGGCTTGTGTGGATGACGCACAGACATCAGCACTTCCGCATTTGGTTGCAATGCATCATCACGTGTGCTGTCGGGGACGAGTTGTGGTGCACCATCTTCTACTTGTGCTTCACGTGTTGTTGGTGGTGTGTGATGACTTTCGTGCTTCATCTTCATGTGTGTACGTCCACCAACACACGTTGGAGAAGCGTTGATGTACGAATGTTGTTCTGGCGGATCCACAGAATGTGCGGAGATGCGTGGTTCATGATGATCGATGTGCATCGTGCGAGGAACATCGTCAACATCAACAACATCGTCAACATCGTCAACATCAACAACCGTGCGGTTGTGTGATGACGATGGTGGAGCTGCGGTAGATGTTTTCCTCTGCACGTTGCTACGATGATGATGTGGCGCTTCATCTTGTGTAGCTCGTCCATGCGTTGTTGGCATTGATGCATCAACATCAACATCAACATCAACAGCGTTGTTGTTGTTGTGTGGTTCATCATCGAGTTGAAACCATGCCACGTGTCGATGAGGCAATGAACTTCGTTGTTGTGTGTTTGGTGATGCAGCGGCATAGCGTTGTGGTGAGTCACCCGTGATGGCAGACGATGATGATGATGATGATGACGATGATGATGATGATGATGATGATGGAGGTGTGATATCCGTGTGTTGTTGTTGTTGTGGTTGTGTTGATGACGTTGTTTGTTGTTGTGTGCTTCGTTTCTTGTGTGTATTGGGCAATGATGTGGATGGACGGCGTGGATGACGTGGATGCATCCGTTGATGTACAACTTCGGTGTCATCCGTGTGTGCCGGAGGCATCTCCGCGTTGGCTGATGTTGATGTTGATGTGCGTCGTGGTTGTGGAGGCAACAATGTTGGCATTGTGTGCCGTTGAAGATAATCCACGACGGACTCATGGGCATCGTGCGCCGATGACGGCCGAGGTGGATGTGAGAAGGATGATGTACGTGATGATGATGTACGTAGTGATGATGTCGACGTTGATGTTGGATGACCAGCAGAATGTGGTCGTTCACCAACGTGTACACGATGTGGCGCAGCAGACGAACGCACAAACAATGTTGGCTGCTTCAACTTCCCTTCGTGTTGTTGTTGATGTTGTTGTGGGTCATTGTTGTTGCGAGGAGTACGAGTGTGGTTTGCGTCGTGATGACGCTCATGAGCATCGGGCATGGTTGTTGGAGATGCTTCTTCTTGTGTTGGATGCATGTGTGCTCGTGAGGCATCAACATCGTCACCATCAACATGTGCGGACGATGGCGTCGGTTGGTTGTGTGGCGTTGTGCTTCGAGGAGCAACATCGTTGATGACGTACACGTGTTGTGGAGGTGGTACAAGATCAGTCATGTGTGCTGCAGCATCGTGTTCATGATGATGATGATGATGTTGTTGATCATCAACGGTAACGTGAGGTGAGGGACCGTTGAATATTGAGTGAAGAAGATCATCAACAACAGAAGATGACTGATGTGCTTTTGTGTATGTGTGCGTTGCATGAGTGTCATCTTCATCTTCTGACTGATACTGATGACGTTGATGATTGGGCTTCGTTGGCGCAGATGTCTGTGTAGCAGCAACGTCATGTTGATCATCGTTGTGGATGACGTACACGTTTTGTGGAGGTGGTACACGGTCAGTCATGTGCTGCAGCATCATCGTATTCATGATGATGATGATGATGATGATGTTGTTGTTGATCATCAACATGATGTGAAGCAACGTTGTTTGGCACATGAACAACATGAGTTGGTGGAGATGATGGTTGATGTGCTGAATGCGTGTACGTACGCGTTGTACGATCATCTTCTGAGTGACGATGATGATGTTGTGAATTGGCTGGTTCCGATGTGGATTCGGGAGCAACTCGTCGAACATCATCGTTGGTAGCATACACGTGCTGTGGCACGAGATCATGCATGTGTGTTGCGTCATCATCATCATCATCATCATCATCTTCTTCATCATGTTGTTGTTGTTCTGCAAAGTACGCATCCAGACGATGTGCTGGCAAGTACTCCCATTAGGAAGGACGTAGAACACATCATCATGACGACGATGATCAACATCATCAACATCCCACGTTGGGAGTGTTGGCATGAGTGGTGTGTTGTGTTGTGATGATGGTGGAGTAGTACGTGATGCAAGCGTAGTAGGTTGTTGCTGATCATCATCAACTTCACGTGGTGTTGATGTTGTTGTTGGTGCATCGCGTGCGTCCTTGTGAGACGATTCAGTTGAGAGGTGTTGTGGCATGGGAATCATCACGGTGGTCGTGAGGAACACGCGTCGTGGATGATGTTGATGCAGCCGCGTGTGTTGAAAATGATGATGAATGCCCATCATCAACATCATCATGATCGTCATGTTGTGCATCATCATCATCATCTACACTAATGAGGTGTGTGTGTATTCATCGGGAGTCGTGGTTGTGGCTCATCAACTACATCATCGGAGGTTGTGTTGGTTGGTAGTACATCACGATGATCATCAACATCGTCATGCGCAACGTACGTTGATGAATGAAGTAGTGCAGGACGATTGTTGTTGATGTCATCTACACGCATCATGGGTGGAGGAGTCCTGCTTGCTGCATCATCAACACGCATCTTCGTTTCATTGTGTGTATGTACATGTTCATGTGCATGATGTTGATCACCATCCACATCCCCATCCCCATCCACATCCACATCATCATCATCACATCACCTGCATACAGGTTCGTTGAAGCACGTCTGCGAGGAAGAAGAGGATGCGCCGTTGCCGTCGAAGGACGACGTGTCGGCGGTGATGATTGATACTCCATCAACGTTGGGAGGTGATCATCATCATCATCATCCCCTTTATCTTCATCTTCATCGTACATCAACATGGGTGTTGGTGCGTGTGATGCAGGGCCACTCTGTGACGGTCGTAGTGTTGCGTTGAGGATATCATCATCATCATCTTGAGCGTGTATGACATCATCCATCAACTTCATCAACGGCAGTGCATCTTCATGTGTTGATGGTGCACCAAGACGATGTGGATCATGATCAACCTCAACAACACCAAGGGTTGTTGAGGTTGCGGATGATATGGGTGTTGATGCTGTCACTTTGGCATCACGTGATGGACGGGTTTGTCGTTGATGAACCTACTTCATCTTGGGCAGAAACATTCGATGCAATCGTAGGTGGCGATGCACATACAACCGTTGTTGTTGTTGTTGTGTGATGGCTGTGGTACTGTGTCGGTAGAAGTAGTTGGCGTCATCTTCACGCGTTGTGTGATGATGATGATGTAGTTCGTGATGAAGGCGTACAGCCATCATGTGGATGTACATCATCATGAACGTAGGCCTCTGACGTTGTTGGCGGAGGCGTGGCTGTTCTGGCACTTGTTGTTGATGGAGATGCATCCAATGATGATGTGTGTCGATGTGTTGTGGATGAAGTTAATGTTGACGCATCAACCTTCACGTGTGCCACATTGCCGTCATCAACAGGCATACGTTCATCACCATTGGCAGCAAGAGTTCTTGTTGTTGGTGTTGATGTTGGCGTTGTTGTTGGTGATGACGATGTTGTTGTTGTTGGAAGAGCTACCTTCATCATTGGTACATCACCATCATGAATATGTGTAGGTGCGTTTTCTTTGGCAGGTGTTGGTGATGTTGTTGCTGCATCCGTCACCTCATCACCATCATCAACGTGCGTACGTACGTCTTCTTCTTTTGTTGTTGTTGTTGTTGGAGCTAGCTTCATCACTGGAGCAGCATCTCTGGTTGGTTTGCCTCCGTCACACCACCATCATGACCATCATCGCGTGTACCGTCATCATTCTTGGATGCATACGTTGTGGATGATGGTGTTGGCAGAGCATCCTTCATCTTCACTGGAACAGCACGAAGCTCATCAACATGCGTAGAAACATGTACAACGACGGCAGATGTTGTTGATGTTGTTGGAGGATCTACCGTGGGTCTAGCACCCACCACATCAACTCCATCAGCATGTGGTGTAGTGATGCAGTGTTCATCATCATGGTTGTCGGTAGAGATGATTGGCACCAAAGGTTGTTGTTGTTGTTGTTGTGTGGCGGTGATGTTGTTGAGGTGGTTGATGATTTCATTGTCAGTGGAGGAGGTGCTGCTTCAAGAGGAGTCATCTCCTGACGATGACGTGTTTGTACATTCGTGATCATCATATCGTTGAGCGTTGATCTTGATGATGCTGACGATGGAGGTACTGCGTGAATCCATGTAGATGTGGTGAGTGTTGTGGTTCGTTGTGTCAACTTCTTTGCGCGAACAACACCAACACCATCTTTATCATGTGTGATGATGATGGGTGTTGATGCTGTTGGATATCCTTCATCAACATCAACATCACGTTGTTTTGGTTGTGCATCACGTACAGCGTGGGGAAGATGCGCCACTTCTCCACCTTCGGTGTTGTCATTCATCAACGGAGGTGATGTTGATGGATGTGCGCGTGGTGACTCACGCGACGGTAGCAGCATGGGCAACTCACCTCCATCCATCATCAACACAACATCATCCTTGTTTGGATGATGTTTGATGATCATGAGTGAAGGTGTTGTTGTTGTTGTTGGTGTTTGCATCTACGGCAACCTCGACGGTTGTGTTGATGGCTGCATCCTTCATCACGTGCGATGTTGTCATGGCAGCGAGCAAACGACGTGATGCATCCAACATGATTGAATCATGAACGTCATTGTGTGTAGGTGCAACAACATGTTGTTGTTGTTGTTGTTCTTGTGGCGCAACGTGTGTTTCAAGTACCGCATCTGCATCAGACTTGAGCTGCAGTAGAAAGCGCATCAGCTCCATCACAGACATCTTGTTCCGGTCATCAACATCATCGCTGTTGTTGCTTGTGTTGTTGGGCTCATTCAACGTGGATGTGGTTGGTGCGTGGATGACTTCATGTGTGAACGCATGTTGTTGTTGCAGACGCTGTTGATCCTCATCTGACTCCTTCTTCAGCTGCCGAACAAAGTCTGTGAGAAGATGAGCGGCATCATGCGTGATGAGTGATGCTGTTGATGGAGGATGTTGTACGTTGTTGTTGTTGTTGCCCCTTGTGGATGTTTGTGTTGATGTGCGATGAAGATCCGCGTCCTTCTTCATGGTGCGAAGGAAGCTCATCAGCTCCGCATCATCATCAACGTGATGGTGAATGACTGGTGGTGATGATGTCATGGTGGCTGCATCCACAACATCCACATCCACCACAACTTCATCATCCACGAGATGATGTGTTCGTCGTCGTGGTGTGGGCGTACGATGTTGATGATGCTGCTTTGCTGCATCCTTCTTGGCGTGTTTCCTTCGTAGCTCTCGCACAAACTGACGAATGTCTTCCATCGAGTAGCTCGCACGTGATGATGATGATGATGATGCTGTTGTTGTGGATGTTGGTGCAAAGGGGTTGGCTCCACGGGTGTTGTCTTGGCCTGTGAAGAAGTTGGCGGAGATGCCGTTGCTGGACGAGCCTGACGTGGTGGACGATACATCACAATCACCATCCACGTCGTCTAACATCATTTCGACGTACACGTCGTCGTGGAGCTACATCAACATCATTTCCACGTACACGTCGTCGTGCATCTTCGGCAGCTTTTAGTTGCTTCGCAAACATTCGGATTTGGTCATCGGTGTAGTTTGGTACATTCTTGTTGGTTGTGTGTGTTCGTGGTGATGTGGATGCACGCGTTGATGAGCGTCGTGGTGTTGCTCGACCAAACACACCAGTATGTCTGCGAACTGGAGGTGTGTTGCTCTTGTCTGAGCTCTTCTTCTTCATCGTCTTCTTCTTTGGTTTGTTGTTTTTGTTTTGAGTTGGCGTTGTAGTTGTACCGTGAGACATCCACGTGTTCATGGCAAACATGGGTGGTGATGCATCCACAGACATCGTTTCCATCAACGGAGGTGTACTGACGCCCAACGCGCTATCTTCATGTTTCTTCGCACGTGTGGCATCATCCATCAACATGCATCTTCAAGGATGGAAGCAGTGGCGGTGTGGAGGATGATGATGATAGATCGTCTGCAGCATCATCAACATCCCCGACATGTTGTTTGGAATCAAGAAGTGATGCTGATGTCAGAGCTCGTGATGATGTACTCGTGGAGGAGATGGGGTCCACACGTTGTAAATCGAGCAGCTCACGTACACTTTGTAGGTCATGTGCTGCATCATCTGGATGATGTCGTAGATCATCACGATCACCATGATCATCATCATGGTGAAGTGAGTCATCCTGTTCATGCTTGAGCTGATTGGCAAATGCCAACAACGCTGCCAAGCTTGATGCACAACTCGTCGAACGATTGGGATGCTGCGCGCTCATCTCCACGGTACACGTGGATGTAGATGGCATGTTGCTGCCACCACTAATCTGCTCCAGCAGAGGTGGATGAAGTGCATTGTTGTTGTTGTTGTTGTGATGAAGGATGAGTGAGATAGAAGCTGAGATGCTCCACGTGAGCCACACGAGGGAGAGCTCTGCGGTCGACGACGTGGTAAGAGATCTTCATCACGTTGATGCCCATCATCATCATCCTGTACATCGACTCGTGCAACACGGTTGGTGTGTGGTCGGTGGTTGTCATGGTAGTACCACGCATCATGATGACTGAGCTCACGTCGGCTCACTTTCAGGTAGAGGTTGTGTTGAATATCCATCAGACGTGGCAGAGGACGTACATCCACGTTGTGCTCCACGAGTGCGATGCTTGCACGATGTTTGCTGCTGCGATCACTCACGTTGATGGAGGTGTTGCGGAAGGCTGGCATGTGTACGATTGCTGGAGATGATGGAGGATGTGTGCTCCCCATCATCCACTGGCCGTACATCATCATCATCATCATCATCATCAACATCATTGGCTGCATTCACAACTACCACAGGATGATGATGATGAGATGATGGTCGAGGAAGTACATCATGAGAGGCAAATGATGAGTGACGTGGTGGAGGCAATCGCGCAGAGGAGTGAAACACATCAACCGACGACGATATGCTTCTACTTGTGCCACGTACATCAACATCACGTTGTTGTTGGTGTTGTGGCAACCGTGATGATGATGATGTTGTTGGGAGATGATGTTCGGTACGTGGGGTTAAGTCGTCTTCTGTATCAAAGATGTTCGTTGCATCGCTGCCGACACGTCGTGATGATGAAGATGATCCTTGTTGCTGATGATGACGTGCTGCAAGACCTCCTCTCCTTTGCATTCGCCACAACAGATCAACGTGAAATCAGCGCAATGCCGTGATGATGATGATGATGATGATGATGCACGTGCTGCTGCGTCGATCTCCGCCATGAGATGAGTGAAACAGCAACTATACAAAAAAGACACACTCCGACTACAACAATTGGGTGGTGATGTCAAACTACGTGCGCCTTGTGTGTGTGTGCTAGTGCAATGAGAGGTGTGGAGAAGAAGAACATCGTCAACCACAACACAAAGTGAGGCATCTTGTTGTTGTACATCTCGTGATTTTGTGAAAATGAGGAGCAACGACAAGAAACAACAAACAAACACGTGCAACAGAAGGCAGCTGAATGAGAACTGAGGACTACACAACAGTACATGGTTGATGTACTTCATTACCCGCAGCAAACATCGCTCACGTACACACATACATGACGATGTTTGTGTACGTGTGTGATGACTGATGTTGTTGGCGAATTGTAGTTGGAAACATGAAGCAAGTGAGATGAAGAGATCAAGCAAAACAAAAGAAGAATCCAAAAAAACCACGAACATACAAATGGAAGGACATCACCATCACGTACACTGTATTGGTTGTGACAATGAAGAAGAAACATCAACAAAATAAGATGAAAAAGAAGATCAACAAGAAACGTGGGCAGATGGAAGAGGAGCTCCATCACGAGAGCACGAGAAGATGATGCACACGAACATGTACTACAGAAATGGTGAAGGAGTACGTACATCACTGGAACGCCGTCCGTGAGATGCACGTCGATGACGTGGAGAGATGATGTGTTGCGGGTCAGCCGCCACACGATCTCCGTCGTTGAGGTAGCGGTGAAGTTGTTGTACACCAGCCACGGTGGTTGGCATCCTGTGTACGCGTTGATGATGATGCATCTCCATGAAATCGTCCAAACGTTCACGGGATGACATCGACCGCCGGCGTGGGCTGCGTGCGGAGAAGGATGAGGAAGAGCGCAGAGGTGCCAATGAATGATGAATGTGCGGTGAGACCAACAAGGACGATGGCGATGTAGGATGCATTCTTGGTGCATCATCAACATCAACATCCTTCTCCGTCGTGAAGATGCACAACCTCGCTATTGTGGCGCGTGTACGTGGAGAGGATGGAGTGGTTGCAGGTGATGGATGAAGTTGCGGTGTGTTGTTGTTGGAATCGCATTGCATGTTTGGCGCGTCAGAGGATGTACAGTCCATCAACCACGGTGTTTTCCGACGACGAAGTGCGTGTTTTGAACCACTCTTGGATGATGATGAGGTTGGTGAGATGAGAATGGAGCTGCTACTTCTACCGCCGCTACGTGCATCCACATCACCGCGTACTGCCGCCGACTTCGCATCACCTGTGCGGAGGAATTCATGATAGTTTTGTACTTCCGTGATGGTCATGGGCGGTGCGCGATGATTCAACGCCACGAAGACCTCTTCGCACTCTTGTGCATGTTGCGAGCGACTGGAACGTCGTGGAGAGCTCCGACATCCAAAAGGAGCACGGTTGCATTCATCACGATCATCCTCACGTCCGTTGCTGCAGCCTGACCACGATGAACGTTGACGCGCGTTGAACGTTGGCAGACCTCCACGGCTGTGGCGTTGAGGTGTGAAGCGATCCACAAAGACATTATCCTGGCGTGTACGCGGAGATGTGGGTGAGAGGACGTCCGCGCACGTCTGCATGACGATTCTTGTGGGCTCTGCATCGGTCAAGGTAGGATCACCAGAGGATGATGTGGTGGATGAGCGTCGTGGAGCACATGTCAGCAGTGGAAGACGTGGTGTACGCACACGCCCATCAACGTGATGGTTGAAGGAAAGAAGAGATGCACGTCGTCCACGACGAGGGTTGGTGCCAGATATGCAGCCCTTCCGTGAAGTTGTGGAGCCTGCGGTGATGCTCGCAACATCCTTGATAGTGTTGATGTTGGATGTGCGTAGGATTGGAGCACTCGCGGAGGTGTGGGTAGAGGATGGAGGATGTGCGATGCACTGCGTGTAATGATGGTTGCGTAGATCATCAACGCTGAGGGGGCAAGATGACTGGCTCGCATCGGCCTACGGGACCGCGAGGGCGAGCGCCTGAAAGATGATGCACTGTTGTTGTTGTTGCTGTTCAACCCTCTCGGTGTGCGCTGCTGCAACGAATCCTTCCCACCCGCACGTGTACTCGCTCCATCATTTCCTTGTTGCATGACAGATATCACAGAATCCAACACAAAAATCACGTGTTGCCCCAGAAAGAAGCACAACTCGGACACTAGTGCACGACACACAGTGAGAACAAAGAAGTGCAACGAGGATCAATGATGTTCTTGTTGCTTCACGAGATCCGAAGTCGTTGCTCCACTTCCTACTGATGAAGAGCAGCTTGAATATCTTGGGTTCTTGTATGGTGTTGGGTTCTAGAGAAGATGGTGGTGCAAAAACATGACAACACAAGGTAGTCCACCGAACAAAAGAGAAGGATCCATGATTCATGCACAGAGAAAAAAACAACATGAACGAGAACATCAGTTGGTACTGAAACCAGGATGCTGCGGCCACTTTCATCATGATGAATCATCGATGACAAAGGTCATGAACAGAAAAGAGATCCACACCTCTCATCCTCCGTACTTGCCCTATATAAGAATAAGCGTGCTAGAGAGATGGCAAAGGAGACAAGGCATTCCTGATAGGGTGTTCATGGCGTTCCAAAACAACCTGACTTATCCCGCCTTCCCGGCAACCAGTAAATTTCTTATTTTCTGTTCCACCGCGGTATTTTTCTTACGACGTGAGAGAAGTTTCACCCTTCCATCCTTTTGGTGTCCCGAGGGTCCGTGTCGTGGCGGGCCTTCGTGGACTCGAAGCTTTCAAGTCGAGGGGAAACAGAAAGTATAAGACTAATCTTGCGATCACTCACTCCTGAATAGCAGAAATCTACACAATGTATTCCCTCACAAAATCCTCTCACCTGCTTCTCTCGCAACGCGAAATTCATCTCGCAAGCTCTCAAAAAAAAAAAAAACAGAGTTTCCTTTAAACACCTCTTATTGATGTGCGTGTGAGTGATAGTGGCATCGCCACCATACCGCTAAACCCATAGCAGCGACATTCACACACACACACACACACACAAAGACGTGCGCATAAGCTCACAACTTAGCATATAAAGATGCTGAGCAAACAGTTGATGCTTCACTAGCTTCACTGCTACCGACCACAAAAAGATACACTTGAGGTAGCTGAACGTCGAACAAGACACACAAAGAAAGACAAAAGTAAGTTCACGTGAATCAAAAACAAAAACAAAACCAGAGAGAAATTCGATCTCGTAAAGCAAAGCACACAGTTCGTGCAACAAAACATCTCCCCACACACAGAAAAGAAAAGCAATAAAGACATGCATAAAAACACTCGTCTGAATATGCTTAATATCGGTGGTTGTAGTTGGCATCCAGAAACCAAATGCCATTCGTGGTACGTGCTTCATTATATTTCATGCGAATGGAAAAGCATTAACATGAGGAGTATGAGTGACAGGTATGCTATACTTCCATCAAATGGAGAGATCTCCCAGTTCCATGCAACCGTGGAGGTGCGGTACACCACATACTTGATCATGTAGCCCAGTGACAGCACTTGTGCCATCACAACGCAGCAGACCATCATCATGAGCATCACCTGACGCCGTGTCCAGAAGGGTGGCAAGTGATGCATCTCACGCACATACTTCAACACCTCAGGCCGATTGCGGAACCAACTCACCACCACAGAATAGCTCAACGTGCCATGGAACACAATCATCCACCAGAAACTCATCAGGAACAGTGTCAGTGGCACAAGGGTGTTCATGTGCAGAGGAAGCAGACTCAGAGGAATACGATGGTGGTAGGTTGCCATGCAGGACAGCCCACCCACAACGGCAACGGCTGCGTACGAGATGACCGAAAAGAGCACCACACACAGCATAACACGTACAGCAACACTGCCACAGTGCGCATTGCCTTCATCCTGCACAGTTGCCATGCCATCAGTGGAGTTCTGTTTTGTGGGTGATGTTGCTTCAATGAGGAGAATGTATGGTCCGTCCACTGCCTCACCAGAATGCTCAGCAACGTGGTGCGCAAGTACATCATCTTTATCTTCATTGGAATCTGCATCGTGGTTGTGGTCATCCCACACGTAGTTCTGGGCCTCACCAAAGCAAAGGATATCCTTCTTCCCACATGTCATTAACTAGCCCTGTTGCTTCTTATCCACGGTGCTGCCACTCCAGAACAACCACGGTAGTGGTAGCACCACAATGAGCAGGGGAAGGAAGACGGCAAAGATGAGCTGCTGGCGGTGAAGTGATGCAAACGGTTGCTGTGAGATGAACACCTCCACATCACAGGTCGGGAGCTCCTCTGTGTGTGGGTGCTGCTGCACCGTCACGGACTCCAGCACCACAAAGTACTGCTCTGTGGATGGAGCATCATCAATGCGGAAGAATGCCCGAGGTGTGATGTAGCACAAGAGGCTTGTGTGCACCAAGGATGCCACTGCATCCCACAGCCGTTGCACATGTACGTTGTGGATGGAGAAGCTGCTGCTGGATTCCATCCACTCCTTGGGTTGGTGTGGTGTGTCTGTATCATCACGGAAGTACACGTACGGATGATGGGATGTTGATGATGGCACCGTGCGGAGTTGTACGTTGATCTGCATGTCTTGGCAGTTGTTCCTCGTGGACGTGGGGTCATCGTGGAGGTTCGGCTGAAGCTGAGTCACCACGTTGATGGTGTTGCCCTTGTGGCCGTTGAACTCAATCACAGTGAAGGATGAACCTTCAATGTGCACAGGAATATGCCGAGTATCAAGGGCTGATGTGACGTGTGCACTCACATTGCTGTCTTGGGGATGTACCAGATGCAGAAGTTGGTGCAGGACTGAGGTTGGTGCATGAGATACTCTGGTGTTGCGGTGATTTGTAAATGGCAGTGTTACGCGATGTGTGATGCTGTGAGCGGTGACATCTGTGATGTTGATGGCGTACTGCTGACCAATGAGCGTAGTCGATGCACGAAGAACAGGAAAGAACGTTGAATGAGTCTCCGGTACGCAAGGTGAGAGTATTCTTGGGCATGTACATACGCAACATCTGAAGCTGAGACACAGACAAGTGTGCACCAAGAGGAGCAGTAGGACACCCACAGAATATGCAGTGTGTGCCATTGGCTGTAGGTGGAGTAACGGTCCCACCCAACAACAAAGAAGAAGTTGAATAGGTGATGTAGGGCGTGGGGGGGGGGGGGGTGCTCACTCTGTGTGCTTGTTTGTATATCCTTTTTGTGTGTAACCAAATGTTGGAATGGATATGGTGCGTATGGTGGTGGAGATCTTTGTTTATGGGGGAAGTGGAACTGGGTGAGTAGATCACGAGGGGTGGAGTAGAAGAAGAGGATGGTTGATGTAGGCAACATAAGTCATAGGATGAAGCGTCATGAAACATGCATATCGTAGATGAAGGAGTGGCTTTTGGAAGGCATGACTCTGGCGATCCTGACGCTGCAGTTAGGTCTGAATTGTGGAGTGCTTCCATCAACATAGAATGAAGAAAAGTGTGCAGCGTTGTTGGATGGACAACCACGATGACGGACCTACCAATGTCCATCTTGTGTTGAACTCTTGTGTGTCTTCTCTTCCACAAACACGGTCAATAAGATCCATCCGCCCTCTGACACCATACTGACAGTCATCGAATTGAATCAACAACAAAAGTGTAGGTAGTGAACAACGAGCATTGTGAGCACAACATTATTCTGTGTGTAGGTCCGTACCATGTACACCGTATTTGGTACGCACGCTCGCTTCCCGTAGCAATGCATAGCTGGGAGCGCAGAGGCCCATCTACCCACTCACACAATCTCTCGTACACTCACAATCCACGGAAAATGATCAATCGTGGGTAGTTACATCAATTGTTTCTTTTAGAGGAGCGTACGGCTTCATCATGTCCACTGACCACAACTACAAAAACACATAGCACACAAACATGAATAAGATGGCGTGATGGATGTACTCCTAGCCAACCAATGACATCAAGCGAAAATGAGAAACAAGCAACAAAAATGACACACAATCACAGAGAGATTGTGTCTGTGGAGCTTACACCTTCAAACACACACAAAAAAGAGACTAGTTCACAGAAGTTTGAAACATGCTATTCGACTCTACTGTGAACATCGTACATCACACAGAAACATTCTTTCTCCAGTGGTGGTACGTGCTTCATTATATTTCATGAATGGAAAAGCATTAACATGAGGAGTATGAGTGACAGGTATGCTCATACTTCCATCAAATGGAGAGATCTCCCAGTTCCATGCAACCGTGGAGGTGCGGTACACCACATACTTGATCATGTAGCCCAGTGACAGCACTTGTGCCATCAAAACGCAGCAGACCATCATCATGAGCATCACCTGACGCCGTGTCCAAAAGGGTGGCAAGTGATGCATCTCACGCACATACTTCAACACCTCAGGCCGATTGCGGAACCAACTCACCACCACAGAACAGCTCACCGTGCCATGGAACGCAATCATCCACCAGAAACTCGTCAGGAACAGTGTCAGTGGCACAAGGGTGTTCATGTGCAGAGGAAGCAGACTCAGAGGAATACGATGGTGGTAGGTTGCCATGCAGGACAGCCCACCCACAACGGCAACGGCTGCGTACGAGATGACCGAAAAGAGCACCACACACAGCATAACACGTACAGCAACACTGCCACAGTGCACATTGCCTTCATCCTGCACAGTTGCCATGCCATCAGTGGAGTTCTGTTTTGTGGGTGATGTTGCTTCAATGAGAAGAATGTATGGTCCGTCCACTGCCTCACCAGAATGCTCAGCAACGTGGTGCGCAAGTTCATCATCTTCACCTTCACTGGAATCTGCATCGTGGTTGCGGTCACCCACACGTAGTTCTCGTCCCAAAAGAAGAAGGATATACCTTCTTCCCACAAGTCATTAAGTAGCCCGTGTTCCTCATATGCGGTGGTGCCATTCCAGAACAACCACGGTAGTGGTAGCACCACAATGAGCAGGAGGAAGGAAGACGGCAAAGATGAGCTGCTGGCGGTGAAGTGATGCAGACGGCTGCTGTGAGATGAACACCTCCACATCACAGGTCGGGTGCTCCTCTGTGTGTGGGTGCTGCTGCACCGTCACGGACTCCAGCACCACAAAGTACTGGTCTGTGGATGGAGCATCATCAATGCGGAAGAATGCCCGAGGTGTGATGTAGCACAAGAGGCTTGTGTGCACCAAGGATGCCACTGCATCCCACAGCCGTTGCACATGTACGTTGTGGATGGAGAAGCTGCTGCTGGATTCCATCCACTCCTTGGGTTGGTGTGGTGTGTCTGCATCATCACGGAAGTACACGTACGGATGATGGTATGTTGATGATGGTACCGTGCGGAGTTGTACGTTGAGCTGCATGTCTTGGCAGTTGTTCCTCGTGGACGCGTGGTCATCGTGGAGGTTCGGCTGAAGCTGAGTCACCACGTTGATGGTGTTGCCCTTGTGGCCGTTGAACTCAATCACAGTGAAGGATGAACCTTCAATGTGCACAGGAATATGCCGAGTATCAAGGGCTGATGCGACGTGTGCACTCACATTGCTGTCTTGGGGATGTACCAGATGCAGAAGTTGGTGCAGGACTGAGGTTGGTGCATGAGATACTCTGGTGCTGCGGTGATTTGTAAATGGCAGTGTTACGCGATGTGTGATGCTGTGAGCGGTGACATCTGTGATGTTGATGGCGTACTGCTGACCAATGAGTGTAGTCGATGCACGAAGAACAGGGAAAGAACGTTGAATGAGTCTCCGGTACGCAAGGTGAGAGTATTCTTGGGCATGTACATACGCAACATCTGAAGCTGAGACACACAGACAAGTGTGCACCAAGAGGAGCAGTAGGACACCCACAGAATATGCAGTGTGTGCCATTGGCTGTAGGTGGAGTAACGGTCCCACCCAACAACAAAGAAGAAGTTGAATAGGTGATGTAGGTGGGGGGGGGGGGGCTCACTTTGTGTGCTTGTTTGTATATCCTTTTTGTGTGTAACCAAATGTTGGAATGGATATGGTGCGTACGGTGGTGGAGACCTTTGTGTATGGCGGAAGTGGAACTGGGTGAGTAGATCACGAGGGGTGGAGTAGAAGAAGAGGATGGTTGATGTAGGCAACATAAGTCATAGGATGTAGCGTCATGAAACATGCATATCGTAGATGAAGGAGTGGCTTTTGGAAGGCATGACTCTGCCGATCCTGACGCTGCAGTTAGGTCTGAATTGTGGAGTGCTTCCATCAACATAGAATGAAGAAACGTGTGCAGCGTTGTTGGATGGACAACCACGATGACGGACCTACCAATGTCCATCTTGTGTTGAACTCTTTGTGTCTTCTCTTCCACAAACACGGTCAATAAGATCCATCCGCCCTCTGACACCATACTGACAGTCATCGAATTGAATCAACAACAAAAGTGTAGGTAGTGAACAACGAGCATTGTGAGCACAACATTATTCTGTGTGTAGGTCCGTACCATGTACACCGTATTTGGTACGCACGCTCGCTTCCCGTAGCAATGCATAGCTGGGAGCGCAGAGGCCCATCTACCCACTCACACAATCTCTCGTACACTCACAATCCACGGAAAATGATCAATCGTGGGTAGTTACATCAATTGTTTATTTTAGAGAAGCGTACGGCTTCATCATGTCCACTGACCACAACTACAAAACACATAGCACACAAACATGATAAGATGGCGTGATGGATGTACTCCTAGCCAACCAATGACATCAAGCGAAAATGAGAAACAATCAACAAAAATGACACACAATCACAGAGAGATCGTGTCTGTGGAGCTTACACCTTCAAACACACACAAAAAAAGAGACTAGTTCACAGATGTTTGAAACATGCTATTCGACTCTACTGTGAACATCGTACATCACACAGAAACATTCTTTCTCCAGTGGTGGTACGTGCTTCATTATATTTCATGAATGGAAAAGCATTAACATGAGGAGTATGAGTGACAGGTAGGCTATACTTCCATCAAATGGAGAGATCTCCCAGTTCCATGCAACCGTGGAGGTGCGGTACACCACATACTTGATCATGTAGCCCAGTGACAGCACTTGTGCCATCACAACGCAGCAGACCATCATCATGAGCATCACCTGACGCCGTGTCCAAAAGGGTGGCAAGTGATGCATCTCACGCACATACTTCAACACCTCAGGCCGATTGCGGAACCAACTCACCACCACAGAACAGCTCACCGTGCCATGGAACGCAATCATCCACCAGAAACTCGTCAGGAACAGTGTCAGTGGCACAAGGGTGTTCATGTGCAGAGGAAGCAGACTCAGAGGAATACGATGGTGGTAGGTTGCCATGCAGGACAGCCCACCCACAACGGCAACGGCTGCGTACGAGATGACCGAAAAGAGCACCACACACAGCATAACACGTACAGCAACACTGCCACAGTGCACATTGCCTTCATCCTGCACAGTTGCCATGCCATCAGTGGAGTTCTGTTTTGTGGGTGATGTTGCTTCAATGAGAAGAATGTATGGTCCGTCCACTGCCTCACCACAATGCTCAGCAACGTGGTGCGCAAGTTCATCATCTTCACCTTCACTGGAATGTGCATCGTGGTTGTGGTCACCCACACGTAGTTCTCGGCCCTCCCAAAAGAAGGATATACCTTCTTCCCACAAGTCATTAAGTAGCCCGTGTTCCTCATATGCGGTGGTGCCATTCCAGAACAACCACGGTAGTGGTAGCACCACAATGAGCAGGGGAAGGAAGACGGCAAAGATGAGCTGCTGGCGGTGAAGTGATGCAGACGGCTGCTGTGAGATGAACACCTCCACATCACAGGTCGGGTGCTCCTCTGTGTGTGGGTGCTGCTGCACCGTCACGGACTCCAGCACCACAAAGTACTGGTCTGTGGATGGAGCATCATCAATGCGGAAGAATGCCCGAGGTGTGATGTAGCACAAGAGGCTTGTGTGCACCAAGGATGCCACTGCATCCCACAGCCGTTGCACATGTACGTTGTGGATGGAGAAGCTGCTGCTGGATTCCATCCACTCCTTGGGTTGGTGTGGTGTGTCTGCATCATCACGGAAGTACACGTACGGATGATGGTATGTTGATGATGGTACCGTGCGGAGTTGTACGTTGAGCTGCATGTCTTGGCAGTTGTTCCTCGTGGACGCGTGGTCATCGTGGAGGTTCGGCTGAAGCTGAGTCACCACGTTGATGGTGTTGCCCTTGTGGCCGTTGAACTCAATCACAGTGAAGGACGAACCTTCAATGTGCACAGGAATATGCCGAGTATCAAGGGCTGATGCGACGTGTGCACTCACATTGCTGTCTTGGGGATGTACCAGATGCAGAAGTTGGTGCAGGACTGAGGTTGGTGCATGAGATACTCTGGTGCTGCGGTGATTTGTAAATGGCAGTGTTACGCGATGTGTGATGCTGTGAGCGGTGACATCTGTGATGTTGATGGCGTACTGCTGACCAATGAGTGTAGTCGATGCACGAAGAACAGGGAAAGAACGTTGAATGAGTCTCCGGTACGCAAGGTGAGAGTATTCTTGGGCATGTACATACGCAACATCTGAAGCTGAGACACACAGACAAGTGTGCACCAAGAGGAGCAGTAGGACACCCACAGAATATGCAGTGTGTGCCATTGGCTGTAGGTGGAGTAACGGTCCCACCCAACAACAAAGAAGAAGTTGAATAGGTGATGTAGGTGGGGGGGGCTCACTTTGTGTGCTTGTTTGTATATCCTTTTTGTGTGTAACCAAATGTTGGAATGGATATGGTGCGTACGGTGGTGGAGACCTTTGTGTATGGCGGAAGTGGAACTGGGTGAGTAGATCACGAGGGGTGGAGTAGAAGAAGAGGATGGTTGATGTAGGCAACATAAGTCATAGGATGTAGCGTCATGAAACATGCATATCGTAGATGAAGGAGTGGCTTTTGGAAGGCATGACTCTGCCGATCCTGACGCTGCAGTTAGGTCTGAATTGTGGAGTGCTAAAATTAAGAACATAGAATGAAGAAACGTGTGCAGCGTTGTTGGATGGACAACCACGACGACGTCTCTCCGTGTGCATCTTGTGAACTCATTTGCCTTTTGTTCCAACAAAATACACGCTACATGAGATCCATCTGTCCTCTGATAGTGTACTGACAATCAATACATTGAATACACAGATTGCATACTGAAAGTCAATGAATTGAATCAACAACAAGAGTGAAAGTTGAAAACAACGGGGATGGTGCGTACATCATTATCTTTGTGTGCGTCGGTAGTATCTATCATGTTTGATATGCAGGTACACTTTCCGTAGCAACGCATAGCTCGCAACACGGAAACCCATCTACCCACCCACACAATCCCTGTCACAGACGCACAATCGAGGCCACTAATTGTGGAGAGCACATCAATTTGTTTAAGAAGGAAAACGTACATTCCACAAGTGCACTGAATCATAAATCGAGGTGAGAATCTGTTTGGAAAACGACAAAATGAAAGATAAGCGACGGGGAGACATGGACGTGGTGGATGCACGACACATGTGCACTTCACAAAAACAACAAAGGGCAGAAAAGTTGTTCAAGAGAACATAAAATGTAACACAACGCTTTCCCATCATCTTCACAAGACACAATGGTGACACCTTCCCTCAGCCTACTACAGGATGGAGGTGCGACATCTTCACGGTGCTCTACACAGGTGAACCAAGAAATTCACCAAACAATGGTATCAACTTTGATACAATTCACTGTGTGGAAAGGGTACTTCACTACGCACACCACAGCAGAAACAAACAAGACAGAATATCTCTCACAAACAAAAATGAGATACATGATGCAGAAAACCAACACACAAAACGATTTCATGTTCACAACCGGCAAAAAGAAACGGGTGTCATAACACAAGTATAGAAACAAATTCATGCGCATCTCCAGTGTGCAGCCACACGTCAAACTGCCCCAAACAACTGGAAGAAAAGGGAAACATCTACATGGCCCTGCGTAGGAAATCTGCTCTTTCACATACAGCCAAACCACACACGCAAAAAAACAATAATGCAATAAATCCGCGTGTGCGCATAATCTGTGAAACACTCACGGTCCTTGCAGTCTGCATCACGCCGCGAAACAAAAATGTATTCTTCCTACGCGCTTCACTTCTGTTGATGCATGTAAAGCGCCTCCAACATGAGGAGTATGATCACCATTATTTTTCATGAATGGAAAAGCATTAACATGAGTATGAGTGACAGGTATGCTATACTTCCATCAAATGGAGAGATCTCCCAGTTCCATGCAACCGTGGAGGTGCGGTACACCACATACTTGATCATGTAGCCCAGGGACAGCACTTGTGCCATCACAACGCAGCACACCATCATCATGAGCATCACCTGACGCCGTGTCCAAAAGGGTGGCAAGTGATGCATCTCACGCACATACTTCAACACCTCAGGCCGATTGCGGAACCAACTCACCACCACAGAATAGCTCAACGTGCCATGGAACACAATCATCCACCAGAAACTCGTCAGGAACAGTGTCAGTGCCACAAGGGTGTTCATGTGCAGAGGAAGCAGACTCAGAGGAATACGATGGTGGTAGGTTGCCATGCAGGACAGCCCACCCACAACGGCAACGGCTGCGTACGAGATGACCGAAAAGAGCACCACACACAGCATAACACGTACAGCAACACTGCCACAGTGCACATTGCCTTCATCCTGCACAGTTGCCATGCCATCAGTGGAGTTCTGTTTTGTGGGTGATGTTGCTTCAATGAGAAGAATGTATGGTCCGTCCACTGCCTCATCAGAATGCTCAGCAACGTGGTGCGCAAGTACATCATCATCATCTTCACTGAATCTTCACGGAAGTCGTGTGCGATCTTCCACATAGTTCTCTGTGTCACCAAAGCAAAACGTATCTCTTCACACATGTCATTACAGCCATCCCTTGCTTCTTCATCCACGCTACTGCCACTCCAGAACAACCACGGTAGTGGTAGCACCACAATGAGCAGGGGAAGGAAGACGGCAAAGATGAGCTGCTGGCGGTGAAGTGATGCAGACGGCTGCTGTGAGATGAACACCTCCACATCACAGGTCGGGTGCTCCTCTGTGTGTGGGTGCTGCTGCACCGTCACGGACTCCAGCACCACAAAGTACTGGTCTGTGGATGGAGCATCATCAATGCGGAAGAATGCCCGAGGTGTGATGTAGCACAAGAGGCTTGTGTGCACCAAGGATGCCACTGCATCCCACAGCCGTTGCACATGTACGTTGTGGATGGAGAAGCTGCTGCTGGATTCCATCCACTCCTTGGGTTGGTGTGGTGTGTCTGCATCATCACGGAAGTACACGTACGGATGATGGTATGTTGATGATGGTACCGTGCGGAGTTGTACGTTGAGCTGCATGTCTTGGCAGTTGTTCCTCGTGGACGCGTGGTCATCGTGGAGGTTCGGCTGAAGCTGAGTCACCACGTTGATGGTGTTGCCCTTGTGGCCGTTGAACTCAATCACAGTGAAGGATGAACCTTCAATGTGCACAGGAATATGCCGAGTATCAAGGGCTGATGTGACGTGTGCACTCACATTGCTGTCTTGGGGATGTACCAGATGCAGAAGTTGGTGCAGGACTGAGGTTGGTGCATGAGATACTCTGGTGCTGCGGTGATTTGTAAATGGCAGTGTTACGCGATGTGTGATGCTGTGAGCGGTGACATCTGTGATGTTGATGGCGTACTGCTGACCAATGAGTGTAGTCGATGCACGAAGAACAGGGAAAGAACGTTGAATGAGTCTCCGGAACTCAAGGTGAGAGTATTCTTGGGCATGTACATACGCAACATCTGAAGCTGAGACACACAGACAAGTGTGTACCAAGAGGAGCAGTAGGACACCCACAGAATATGCAGTGTGTGTCATCGTGGAGATGATGGAATGAAGGGTGAAGTAGCTGTGAAGTGTTCTATTATGCAGAGACTATCACAGAGTAAGTGGGTACGTGCTGTTGTGGGTGTTCAACGGTGGGAGTACGAAGTTGTAGGGGGAAACTTGGGTAACTAAGAATAGAGGAGTAGAGGGGATGAGAAGGACGGACGATATACAGAAATGAGAAGATGTACGTTGTGACAGGATGGATCAAGGGAAGCACGTGTGATTGGAGTGGCGGTAGAGAGGACCGTCGTCAGTCAAACTTGGGTGGCGCATTATGTCCACAGCGGGGGGGTAAGTACAACAGATGTTGTATTGCTGTGTGCAAAGGCGTGGAGTTCGGTGCGACTCGCACGATGACTTGAATGACGCTTGTAGAATATATAGAGTTTGTATGGATGCATCTACGGAGAAGTATATCATGAGATCGTGTGTGAGAACGGTGTGGAGAGATACTTCCTTGAATGTTTGGGAGTAGTGGTGAATGCAAATGTGCGGAGAATGGAAGGGTATGTGTGACAGTGTAGTCAATGGGGAGGAGAGCTAGGACATATGTATGCATGAGAAGGTGTAGATGGCGTGGTGTACTACACATCAAGTTCCTGACGAAAGAACGGGAGAAGTAGGCACATTTCATTGATAAGCAACATGCAGCGGCAAAACAACACAATTCTAGTGAGTGCATGGTGGATGTGTTGTCAGTGAGTATAAGGTTACTACTCAGCGAGTGTCAGAAGAAGAAAACGCTCGCCACACCACCATCTTCGTCAAGTCAGCCTCAACCACAGCTTCGAAGAAATCTGGATAACCAGTTGATCAGAGAGAGATGTGTGTGTGTCTGTGTGTGTGTATGTGTATGGAGGAAACATGGAGTGGGTTGATACGAACACAAACAAAATGATATATACGCCTGCATACATGCTGCAGCAAGTGGGTAGCTACGGAGGGCGATGCTAAGCTAATGAAGAATCACTTCTTGGCGCGCACACACACATAGTGGAGTCCAATCATATAGCTCACCACCATGCACGCGTTAATCACACTCTGAACCATCTCCGAGTAGTTGCAACCATGAGGCGTGCATACGAGGAGACCAATGAGGGAGTAAAAAAAAAAGCATCTTGCGTGTGTTGTTTTGTTCCACCATTTGAGCTGATTTTTTTTGTTTGTAATCAAGAGAGAACACCACGAAAAACAACAACCGCGTCAACGTCGTCACGGCGCCTTCTTCCTGCGTATGATGTGTGTTTGTGTGCCTACACCTCCTGATCATGTTGTTCGACGGGGAGGGCAGTACTCCATTGCTCTAATCACACGTTGTTCTGCTGGAATATCAAATTGTTGTGAGTAGTCCACGACCGTGCGTTGAATGCTCTGCTCCCAGGATATGGTTGCAGGGGATGGAGCATTCGCTGCTCCAGGTGTTGCTGCTGCTGCCGCACCCGCTGTGGTGGTGGTGGTTTCAATCACCACATCCACAGCTGCCGTACGTTGCCGCCTGCTGAAGAGCTCACGGAGCCCTTGACTGATGCCCATGCCAAGGTTGATGATGAGCGCATAAAAGACACCACCGACCATGGGTGATATCTCCCAGTTCCACGCCGCATTGCTTCCTGAGTAGGTCAGCAGCTTGATGAGGTAGCCCAGTGACAGCACCTGTGCCGTCACAACGCAACACACAATGGTTAAGAGAGCACCATCTGACGCCGTGTCCAGAAGGGTGGCAAGTGATGCATCTCACGCTCATACTCCAAAACCTCAGGCCGACTGCGGAACCAACTCACCACGACGGCGAAGCTAAAGAGTACCATCAACACCGTGAGCCCGTACAAGAAGAATGTGACGACCAAACCTTCGAAGGTGAACATGGTGGTGTAGCTCACGTGATGGTAGTCCGCCATGCAGGAGAGCTCACCAGCTACCCCGTAGGCAGCGTAGGAGATGACGACGAGCCACATGAAACATCCAAGAAAGAGAAGAATGCCCTTGAAGAAGTGTTCGAGCTCTGCAGAAACAAGGTACCCTTGGAGATGCCCAGGTTGAAGGGCTGCTTGCAAATTTCACAGTTGCTGACGTTGGCGAGATTGCGGTTGGCGCTCTCAATGCGCCAGCGGTCAAGGCAGCTTCGGTGGATCCAGCGTACTGAGCCAGTGCACACACAGGGTGCAACAAGCGGCTCATCTTCATCCCCATCGCGGCAGATGCGGCACACACGTTCTTCATCGTCTTCAACCTTCACGGCTGCCATGACATCCGTGGAGTTTTGTTGTGTGGGGGATGTTGCTCCTTCCGTGAAGAGGAGAGTGTGTGCTCCGTCCACGGCATCCCGTGCCTCCTCTCGCTCACAGAAGTGGTGTTCAAGCGCATCATGATCCTCTTCAGCAACCTTGAAGGAAGACTTGCTGCCATCGTGGTGGTCCGAGGACAGCAAGAGGCTCTCCCGTGGGTTATCGGCATGCTCACTCAAGCTGATGGTGTGTTGATGCGTGTGTTGCGGAGAGGACTCCACCTCAGCGCTGCCAAAGGTGGGGTTGCTGTGGTGGATGGATGGAATCCCATCAGCTCCTGCAGCATCACCGGCTCTCGTCTGAAGTGGTTGTTGTTGCATCAGCTCTTGACGTTGGGTCTCCAGCCGTTGTTGTTGGCGCAGGTTGCGTCGCATGGCTCGGTAGTTCTGCACGTAGGCAAATGCGCCACGAATGATGGCGATGCCTCGATGACGGAGGTAGTAGGGAGGAGCCCACAACCACTCTGCGAAGTCTGAGTCCCCCATGAAATCACCAATGAATTCCGCCCGCCACAACAACCACGGAATTGGCACAACGACAATAAGGAGTGGCAACAAGAGGGCAAAGATGAGCTGCACCTGACGGAGCCAGGACCACGAGACCTGGGAGATGTACACCTCCAGCTCACAGGTGGGTGGGCTTGACATGGTGGGGTTGAGGTTAATGTTCGGTGCAATGGAACGAATCACAACAAAGTAGGGCTCCGAGGTTGTTGCGTGGTTTATCCGCAACGAGAGGCTGGGCAGAACACGGCAAAACGCACTGGTATCAAACATCTGCGCGAAGCTATCCCACACCGCTCCCAACCTGTGCCACCATTAGCAAAGGTGTCGGGGTCGCTGCCACTTTGGCTGTCATCGTCACTGCGTGGGTGCGGGTAGGGCGGCTTGGTAGTGATGGCGTTGTACTTGCCCATGTTATCGTCGAAGCCCAAGGTTGTGCTGGAGGGAGGGGTCCACTTGCTTCGGAGTTGCAAGTTCAGCTGCATGCCCTGGCAGTTGTGGATGGATACATCTCCATCGTAGCGGTGCTCCAGGATTTGGGCAAACCATGTTGATGGTGTTGCCCTTGTGGCCGTTGAACTCAATCACAGTGAAGGACGAACCTTCAATGTGCACAGGAATACGTCCGTGATCGGAGTCCAGTACGGTGACGTGTACATCATCCACGGCAAAGGCCGCAGCCCCATGTACATCTGTTGGTGATGGGTTGTGGGTCTTGGATTTGGCAATGATGTGATGGATGGGGCCAACAGCGGGAAGGTCGAGGCTGTTGTTGCTGCTGATGGTGCTCTCGTTGGCGTCATCCTGTTCACCGAGTGTGTTGGATGCATGCATACATGGGAGAAAGCTTTGAATGGCTTCATCCTGCTTCAACATCGAGTAGCGTTGGTGGGTCGTGGAGTTGTGTTCTGTGGGTGCTCCAACGCAGATGCGCCAATCAAAGCCAAGAGGAGAATTAGGGCAAACACCATGCCACGAGTCATGGCTGCCATGTTGTTGGATGAGAGTAGGACGAGCCCTACGAGCAAGGGGAAAAGAAGAGGAAATCACGCACAAAAGAAGGTGAAGGATACACACGCGGGGATGAATTTGTGTGTGTGTTTGAAAGTTGTAAATGTGAGAGATGCTAGGCTCTCAAGGTGGTATACTACGAAGAGTGGTATACTGAAGAGGAAGGTAGATGACGATGACGAAGAAGAGGGGTGAAGATGAATGTGCGCACGTACGTGTGTGTTTGATGAAGAGCTTTCAGTAGGGTTCAGGTGCTGTGGGAATGAAGGGGAGCTGTTTCGTACCTCTCCTTGTGTTGAAGTACAAAAGAGAGGAAGAAGCAGTCTGTGTTTCACAGAGATTAGTGTATTAGGTGTGTGTGTGTGTCTGTATGGAGTGAGGTTCATGGCACCTCACTCATTCCATGCATTGAAAGAGACCATCTTCATCTCCATCAAAGAGGTCAACCACCGCCGCGCGTGTGGCTGCTTTTTCCATCTTTGCCGTTTTGGGTTGCTCGCCATCCACATCACATGCGCACTCTTCTGCATCCAGCTGCTCGAGATGGCTTCGCATACGTTCCATGGCCTCGGGGAAGCTCAGCAGCTCTGTGGGGTTCACCTCATCGTCATCATGTGGTGCAGCTGCATCTACATCACCCTCCACCTCGTCGTGGTTCAGCGGTGATGATCCCGATGTACGTAGCTTGCACATGAAGTCGCGGTACTGAGGATGAAGTTCGTAGCTGTGGTGGAGCATCTTGAAGAGGTGTGCCTTGACAAAGTCAAGGTCCACGGGGTACTTCAACACGTAGTGAAGATACCGTTGTGCGGTGGCAATGGCTGCACGACGGGTTGAACGATCGGCTCCGTGGCTTCGACCACAACGTACGGGGTGTGCTGGGTTGGAGAAGAGGGCTGGATCCCAGAGAAGAGGTTCTGCACACATGTGGCCTTCACACCGAGTGGTGTGGAGATGCTGACGAACGTCTTCGAAAACCTGGACATTGCCGTTGGCGATGACGGGTACGGCACCGCCGAGGGCATCTCGCACACGTGCAATCAGATCCATGTTGGCTAAACCAGTCTGTTGCCCCTTCATCTCTCGTGTACGCCCATGGATGCAGAGAAGCTGTGCTCCTGCATCCACAATCATGCGTGCATAAGCAATTGTGAGTGCCTCATCATAGTCCACGTCGGGAGATGCGGATGATGATGGCGATGATGAAGATGTACGGTCAAATACCCGAATCTTTGCGGTGACGGGTACCTCAAGCTCCACATGGAGGGTGTGAATGATGGTGTGGATGAGCTCCCAATCTTCCATCAGGAAGCTGCCGTAGTGCCCACGTCGCGCAATACCTTGAGGGCAGCCAAGATTTAGATCTACCGCATCGCAGTAGTAGTAGCGTTCATCATCGTCATCGAGGTAGCCTGGATGATTAGCATCTTGTGGAGCAGCCGCAAGATCTTCGCCACGCACGGCGCGATGCGCGGCTGCCAATATGAGGTCGGCGTCGTGGCCGCAGAATTGCACGATGCATGGTCGGTCTACCACCATCTCTGTGCCACGATCATCATCATCATCATCTTCTCCAACCTCTGATCGACTAGGCTGCACACGATGTTGTTGTTCCATCACGTGATGAAGGGGCGTGGTGCTTAGGTAATGGCGGCGGTAGTGTGCACTTTCGGCGAAGCTCTTGGCGTGGAGCATCGGTGTGTAGGCCAACGTAGCCCCTAGCTCCCGACACAACAACCGAAAAGGTAGCTCACTCTGATCTACCATGGGCCCAACCACCGTCATGCAGGATGTGTAGGGAGATGAACCTTGTGCATTCTCTCCTTCACTGGTAGAGGTGTGATTCGTTGCTGCCTCCTTCGCAATGTCTGAAGAAGATGTTCCCCGCAGATCCAAGTTGCGTTGTGCTTCTCGTGGCTGCAGACGCTTGTACTTGTCAATGAGAACGTGTTGCCAAAACTGTTGTGCGGTGGATGGTTTTGTAGAAGGATGAAGATGCTTGATGCTCGCATCGCGCGCACCATTGCAGTAGGGGCATGTACGACTAACAAACTTTTCGCCACGACAAATGGCGTCGCGGTAGCTATCCAAACTTTGTTGATGATAGGCCATGATGATGAGCTACATGATGATGATGATGATGTGGATACAGTTACATTTGGAACAAAACACGAGGAAGAAGAAGAAGCAATTATACATGAAACAGGATGTTGCTAGTACAACAAAGGAGTAGCATCGCCACACCATGAGCCACAAGGTTTATTAGGATGAAATGGTAGAGAAGAGAGAAGAGAAGAGAGGCATGGGCAGGCAGGGAGTGTGTGTGGCTTGTGTGGATGCGATCCACGGCACACGCTCACACGAAAGCCTAGCACGCTGCCCAAACCTGCCTTAGGTGAGGAGAGGAGCATCACGAAGACAGACGCAATCATCCAGCGAAGAGCAACCTCGAACTGCTGTGGGTTGGACGGAGCGATGCATCATCACCAACAACGGCGCCACGGCATATATAACGAAACAAAGATATAAAAAAGAAAATGTTTCAGATGTTGGCATTGTGAAACGTGGTTTCACTACCTTCTCAATGAGCTACAACAACAAAAGGAGATCATCCACGACACTACCACACCCTCTCACAAGCCTCATGACTACGTGATGAACTTGGAGCAACAACAGCAAGGGATATATCTATCCTGTGCACGTTGGCAAGCTTTCCACCATTCATACGACCATCACGGGGTGAGGGCGTGCGTTGCGCCAATGGGTTTTCCTTGTGGTACTTGCACATCGACCACCGTGCTCATTGGGTCTCAACACAACTGAAGAACGAAATGAGAAAAAAACATCAACAGGATACAACAACAACAACAACAAAGTGTGAATGTGGAGTTCGTTCCATATCCCTTCCCAACTTCTCTCTGGAGCACATGCCACAGTAGCTGCTGCCCTTTAATCATGATGAAGTATGGGATGCCTTTACTCATCACAAACACCCCATACCCCACAGGAAGACGTAACTCACAAAAAAAACAGAACAAAAAGACAGCAACAAAATTGAAAAATGAACGAAGAAATGAGTGAGAGCAGACGACAACATCACTGGATTGTTGTTCTCACTCTTGGTCAGTACTCATCTTGTCTGTGTTACAAAAATGAGTTAGATGATATAGTCTCAGTTAGAAGAGCACATGAAATCGCTGGTGGATGATTCTGAAGATGTTGTTGGTGGTGATGGTGAGGGGGGGGGTACGGGGCGGCAGAGGTCGACAGCTTCAATTATCATTTCTAAAACAACCTTAGTTTTGTGTGTGTGTTATCTGTGGTTGTTGTTGGCCAACTCTGCTCCCCTTCCCCGATGCATGTGTGTGTGTGGCAACGCAAGGAAGCCGTGAACATTCACATGAAGAAGAAGAACCGTTATGAATTACACAACCACCAACATTGCACATCATACCTCATCATCCTAGAGAGAAAAAAAAACTGAACCACATCAGCACCCTCACATGTATGGTGCCTACTGTGGTTGTGAGGTTGGGGAGTTGGATGGATGCATTGGGGGAGATCGTGGAGGTGAGAGCGATGGTGCCAAGGACAACGACTGTGTGTTGGCAAAGAAACCACTTAAGGCTACGTTGTTCTCAACATCACGTCCCGTCCACTTCTTCTTGCGCCAATCTTCCTCCACTGCATATGTGGTTGTGGTTGGTGGTGTTGTGTTTGGTCGTGCCGTCACCATGGCAGGAGGCAAAGGTGAGCTGTCTGGGCTACGTCTGCGATCATCGTTGTGAAGCGGCTCCATATCCACCACCGCCACACCAGAGCGCCGATGTGCTGCCGCATCATTGCTACTCACGCCCGAGCGTCGCGTGGAACCCAATGACCGTTCAGGACGAAGAAGGAAGGGTTGATGATTGGCGGGCTCACTCGTGCTGTCTGTGGCGTGGAGAGGCATGGAGGACGGGCAAAGCAAGGTGTGGTACGCCGCTGCCAAAGTGCATATCAGCCATCACCTCTTCCGGCGGACGTGGGAGGCTGCTCGCAATACTGCGCGGCTCATCATCATTGTTGCCATGCACGTGGTCGCCGCGCGGACGAGCAGAGATGGAGGATGAGCTCAAGCTACTCGATGAACCAGTGGCCCATTGTTGAAAAATTTCCATGGCGCGATCCGAATCTTCACGACGATGACGGCGCTTTGCCTTCGTTCGGTTGCGGTTGTTGTGCCGAAAGAAGCTGCGGATGCTTGCCATCGTCCCTCGGCTGCCACGACTGCTGGTGCTGTGGCCGCCCACACTCTCGCACAAGCTGTTACGACGTGTTCCCGCCACGGAGTTGGTGCGCGTATCTCCAAAGATGGATGGAGGATGCACATAATCTCCATGGCCGTACACAACGGTGCTGTTGAGACGAGATGTGGCGGTAGAGGCGATGCTCGAGGTATCAACGCGCTCCAACTCACGTGTCCCAACATCATCCTCCGCCAACTCCGCCGCGCCATCTGCACGATGTTGCTCGCGACGTGCACGTGCATCACGGCGTTGTTGGCGAATATCTTCCCGGTCCATGTGCCGACGGTAGCGACCCAAGGCCTTATCGCGCACCTGCCGCTGCTCCTCGGAGAGCTCTGGCACTCGTGAGTTGAGAGGGATACCACGAAACTCGAGATCATCCTCCTCCTCATCTTCATCCGGACAGGTCCAGCAGCCGCAGTAGAACATGAAGAAGACGGCGAGCGCAACGCCCACACCTACACCAAAGCCAGTGCCAATGCAGATGCCAGCCAGCGCCGCCGCATTGGCCATGATGCACACCGACGGTTGATGAAGGTTGTGAGAAGAGAAACAAAGTAGTACGCCCTCGTCTGATAGAATGTCTGTGTGTACTGGTCTATATTTCAATTGGCGGATGCGAAGGACGGCTACTCTGTATGATGCACACGTATGCCTTCGTTAACTACACGTAAACACGCAACATCAAGCGAACACAACGGGGAGAAGGAGCAACTGGAATGACATGAAACACAACCATCATCATCATCATCATCATTCTTGTATCAAACCACTGCCTGCGGCATGATGCCAACGATAACAGCACGGAGATAGATGAGGAAGGTCAGGACAGGAACTAAACGAATGAGGTTCGTTCTCACTTCTTCTTTGTGTGTGTGTTGTGTGTGCATGTGTACGTTCATCACTCAACTTGATGAGGTACAGATTGAAGAAAATTTGTTTTTGTTTGTTTTGACGTTAGTGATCCACATCTAATGATGGACGAGCAGCATCGGTAGAGGAGGTGCCAGCAGCGTTGGGTGAGGTATTGTTGGCATCGTTGGTGTGGAGCGCTCGCTGCGTCGTGCAGCGGTGAAGAGGTTCTTCATCATCACCATCATTATCGCCAGCGGTCGGTGCGGCGGCAGCCCCGTCCTTGTTGCCCGATGGTACAGCTGCCATGAAGGGCGGTGGATGATGATGATGATGCTCCAGCTTCTGCAGGTCCAACGGCTTGATCTTGGCGGCCAACTCCGTGGCGCTGCCCCCGCTGAAGGTCTTCCACGGGTCAACCGCACCGCCGAGCGGTGATTCACGTGAGTGCAGCGTGGGGCTCCGACGGCTCATCTCTCCACTCATGTTTGGATGGTTGCCCTGGCTGCTGCTATTGCAGTTGCGTGTGCTGCTGCTGCTGCTATCCAGACGAAGATGCGGCCGATTGCCGCCACCACCACCACCACCACCTCCCTCGCTCCACAGCTGGAGGCCGTTGTCATCGCTATCATCGAAATCATCGGAGGTACTCTCCAACCCGCCATCCTCCACGGCGCGACGTGCACCACCCTTGACGGCATGGGCACGTCGGTAGGCCTTGGCTGGGCTATCTGGCAGACGAAAACTCATGCTGCGTATGCTGGCGTTGCTCGCCGCGTAGTGGCTGCCAATCTGTGAGAGGGTGGCAGCACGCCAGAGCTCGTAATCGGCACGTCCGTAGAGCTCCGGTGAGGCAACACGATCAATTTCTCGTTGCAAACGTTCAAGCTCCTCCTTGGTGAGTGGAGGTGGGTCGGCGGTTGGCACACCTTCTTGCAAATTAGAAAAATCAATGCGAATTTGGTGGTGATCGTGCTCGACCACGACCATCCCGCGAGGAAGGTGGCGGCGTGGATGAACGCGGTTCTCAATCGCGATGCCAGACATCTCGACGGGCTCCTCGTCCTCCTCTCCGTCACGGTTGTTGGCAGGATCCATGGAGATGGCTGCTGTATCTCCCCCATTCTGACCAAGGTAGGCAGTACCTGTGCCACGTGCAGCATTCACATCTTCGCCATCTTCTTGTTGCTGCAACGCTTCATTGGTGGGCTCCACCATTTCATCATCGATGCCGTGCTCCATGGCCAACCCGTCTGCCTCACCAAGATGGTGTTGACTGCGTCGGTACATGATGTAGATCCACAACATGGAGCCACACACAAGACCAACAAAAACAATAATCGCAATGATGTAAAGGCCAGCGTGCGAGGACCCTCCACCGCTTGCCAACACCTCACTCATCATGGCAGCACACAACAAATAGGCAGCCAGCCGTGCATGTTGGGTTGGACGACGTTGACCAACAAGCATCACTTCTTTTGTTGGGGGTTCCTCTTACACACACTCTTCTCACACACGAATACAAATACAAACGCACACGTACTTAAAGATAATCCAAGTACACAGACGTGCAAGATTGGTAGCCAATCAACAACAACACCACGCAGTTCACTGGATCACCTATCCTACACAAGCAACGTTGAGCAGATTCTTGGCCGAACTTCGTCTCTCAGCGTGTTTTTTGACTTTGCACGCGGCCGTGGCTCCACGTCGCTATAACAACAGAAGATAGAAGAAGGAAGAACACCGTACACATGAGTATTGAATGGATGACGTTGGTGTGTGGATGATGCCAAAAAGCACAATGTATGTCTGTGGAATGAACTATCACGAAGAACTCACGAAGAATAATACACCAGTAGCAACATTTTCATGCATGAATGATGCACCAAGCAACAACAACTTCATCATCATCAATGTCCTCCATGTTTGCGATGGAGATGTGATAAATGTGCCTGCATGTTGCCCCAAACATCCAAACAACACACCCGCTCAAAGCGAATAAAGGGTCACGACTCACTCATCCATCTGGGATCATGAACACGGCCTCCACATCGATGATGATCATGATGCAGGTGTGTACGTTTAACGTACAACTACCGCACCTTTGTTTTGTTGTGGTGTGGTGCAATCCACACACATTTGGTTTATTACTTCAGTTGATGAGGTACCATGATGAACCCCTCACCAACTTCGACAACAGATTCTAAATGTATGTTTGTTTCTTGTTGTTGCACACCAGTTGCCTTTGGCCTTCATTTATGGTTCAACAGCCATCTTGGCTACTGCACACACAGCAACAACAACACTCATCCACATGTACAAGTGTGTACATACCCCCCCCGTCTCTCATTTACATGGAGTTGACGTGCTCTTCAATCAAGGCGATGCGTGTGATGAGTGAACTACTCCGAAGTGCCCACTCAGAATCCACGAACTGCATCGTCTGCGAGAAGCGGTGGTAGCGCTGCAGCAACTGCTCCTCGGCAGACTCCACCGCCTCCACGGAGATCACCACCTCTGCCTGGAGCTGCGCAATCGCGTGCTCCAGCTGCTGCTTCACCACGGTGAGCTCTTCCACATCCGATAACAGCTTCATTTTTTGTTCCTGTAAATGGCACACCTCCATCGCGCCTGTTGGTGCATCCACACATGGAGGTATATGCACCACTTCATTGACATCCACATGGTTCAACTCACGGTGTGGTTGTGCATCAACAACACCACAATCCGCGGATCTTGGGGTTGGTCGTGAGGAGGTTGGCGAGCAATTGTGCGGCAGAGGAGAGAGTGATGGTGCTGCGTCGGACCATGGACCGATCGTTGATCCACTAGTGCGTTGAAGAGAGTTGGTCATTGTTGGCAACGGTGTTGTTGTAGTGGATGTTGATGCGGTTGTTATTGTTGTTGGACTACGTGCTGAGTGGGCATGATGAAGATCACCGCGGTATACATTTTCCTTCGATGGCTCCACAAATGACACGTGGGTGGAGGAGCCCATTCGCCGCGCTGCTTCCGTGCGGCAGAAATCTGTTGTTGGCGTGCGTGCGGAGGCCACTCGTCGGGGGCTCAATGGATGACGAGAGGCATCACAACACCGACCACTGTTGAGCTTCCACAGAGGAAGAGCAGATACTGGTTGCTGTTGTTGTTGTTGTTGTGAGGAGTTGCCGTTGCTGATGTGCGTCTTCGATGGAGTTGGCGAACGTGCAGAAGGTGGCTGGGGTGTAACTCTAAGAACCTCTGATTGTGAGAGGTGAGAAGGAGAAGATGTATGCAGTGAAGCACCTAAAACAGAGCGGCGTGGTGTGGTGGGCCGCTGGGCGGGAGATGTAGTTCGGTGAATGGTTGCTCGTGGTGTGGTAGAGCGCTTCGTGGGCGATGTTGGTGCCACACCGTCGTTCCGCCTCGGCGTACGTGTGCGCGCGGTCGAAGAGTTGGGTATGTTGAGACGGAATGGATGGCTTAAGTCTGAGGCTCGCAAGGTTGGGCGGATGGTGGTCATTGTGGCACACACACACACACACACACTCACACACAAAAAGGCACACACACAAGCCAATGCGAGGCACTACATTACAAGGATATACACAACAGAGATACAGAAGGAGGTGAAGTGAGCCAGTGTGTTGATGTGAAAGAAGAAATGCGCCATCAACAGAGTATGTGTGCCATGTACGAGGCACTCATTGTTGTAAGTTGTTGTTTCTTGTCGTTCGTTGTTGTTGTTGTGTTGTTGAGTCAAATGTGGGCAAAAAAATAGAGCTCCACAGCTTGTGTACATGGAGTGACGAGGTTGATTGTTGGGTGGTGCACGTGTAGAGGTGGCTGTGGTTGCTACCAAGCTTCACGACGCATCTACAAATAACGCGTGGAGAGCAGCGGCCGTGCGGTGCGAATCTCAGCCATCAATGCCTCACACGCCTCCACATCTTTTGCTGTTGTGGTTTCCACCACAAGAAGCATCAGGTGGCGCAGCGCCGTCGTGGGTGGCTGTGCGAGCATCGGCATGAGTACCTGCAGTGCAGATGCCCCCGTGACGATGATTTCACGAAGTGGGCTGCGGTTGGCAAGAATGGCAACGGGAAGAAAGGCCTCTTCATTGGGGCTCAACACCGCTGATCGCAAATCCACGCGGAGGAGTGAATGATGGCTAAAGATGGGCCACACCTTGTTGCCGAGGCTCTGCACCGACGCCAAACTGAGCGAGGTGAGGGAACACATCTCCTGCAGGAAGCAGAGGTGCTGTGATATGACGGTGGTATGCGCCATCTCCAGATGCTTGAGACGTGGCAACGCGGTGAAGGGCTCGAGGCTGTTGAGCTTCGGGCAGCGGCTTACGTCGAGCACCTCCAACATGGGAAAGGGCACCGCGGATGGATCACCAACCCGCGCGGGTGCGTCGCGCTTCAGACGAAAGAATTGCCGAAGACGATCGACGGTGAGGTCGGCGTGGTCCGTCATGTGCAGCACGCGCAATGATACAAACTGATACGCTGGGGAATCGTAGCGTAGAGCTGTGCAGTAGGAGAGGTTGAGTACCTCGAGCTGCGTGGCTTCTTGGGTGAGTTGGCGTAGAGTGGCGTCGTTGATGTTGGTGCGGCTGAGGTCCAGCTCTCGTAGCTTCATCATGGAGCAGAGCTCCACCTCCTTCTTGTAGAGGATGGGGGCGGTGAGGCAGCAACCACGCAGCGTGAGCGCCGAGAGGGTGGCGGAGGCAGCAAAACCAACAACATCGCGCATCGTGGCGGAGCAACACCCGCTCGCATCCACCACCTCCAGCAAAGGTAGTTGGCTAAGAAGACCAATTCCACGGAGTTGCGGGTAGCCCATGATACGGAGCTGCTGTAATTTGCACATGCTTCCTGCCTCGACGAGCGTCTCAAGCATCTTGGCAGTGAGTTCCGGGTCATTGTACGAGAGATCAGCCACACGTAGACGTGGTGCCTTGCCCACCACACCAAAGTTGTTGATGAGGGGGCATTCACGTAGCACCAAATCACGGAGATGGGGTAGCTCTGCAATGGAGGCGATGCCCTTCACGGTCAGTTGGACCGCATCTTGAATACCCAACACACACAAACCATCCATCTCCGACAAGGATGCGAGAGTGGTGAGGTGTGGGACCTGGCGGAGCTGCAGTTCTTCAATGGGGGCTTGTGAATGTGCAAGTGAGGCCAGGGTGGCATCCGTCAGCAGCGGTGTGTCAATGAGGTACAACACACGCAGCGCACCCATGTGGGAGAAGGCAGGGCTGTGAAGCAACGTGGGTTGAATGTAGGCCATTTGCTCCTCGGACAGTGCACTGAATGCAAGAAGAAGCTGCTGAAGACGTGGGCAGTGCTCCAAACTCTGCAGGCCGTGGCGGATAAGTACATCGCGCAGATCCACACGTCGGAGGCTGGGGATGCGGGAGAGGGCGGTGACGTCGGTGAGGAGGTGGCATCCAGAGAGGTTGAGGTCCTGTAGTGCCTCGCACTCCCAGAGATGCTCAATGCCCTGGTTGCCCACTCCCGTGCCGTGCGCATCGAGGTAGTAGAGCTTCTGCAAGCACGTTAGCGGGCTAAGGTCGTGGAGGTACTGGCAACACGCCACATTCAGCCAGCGAAGACGTGGGCAGACGTGGGCAAGAAGGGCAAGATCCTCGGCGGTGATGGAGGTGCATTGCATATTCAGCACCTTGAGGTGGCGGTAGAAGTCTGTAGACCAACTGAAGGCGGGAGGCAGCGCGGCAATGGTGAGTGCATCCACAAGGGCAAAGTGGCGGAGGTTGATGTTGTAGCTCACATCCAACAGCTCCAGAAAGGGCATTTGTGCTGCCAAGATCCGCATCATCTCCCCGTGGTGCGATCCACGCCGAGGAAATGACGCAGGCCGTCATCGTCAACCTCCACACCGTTCAGTTTCAAAATAGCCAACTGCCCCACATCACTGGAGGTGAGCTTCGCCATGGTAGAGGCACTGCAAGAAGAGAACAGGTTGTGGCGGGCACCAAGGCCTCTGCCAGACGAGGATCGATGTCATTGGATCTGTCATGAGTGGTGTGTGCAGCTTCATTTCCTGCTGAGTATGAGTGGCATCGCGGTTGGCCCCCGCAACGTGAGTTGCATCGAAAGCGGAGGATGGCTGACGAGAAAGAGGCCCTCCAACACGGGCAGCAACTCCACCTTCTTGAGTGTGGTGGCGGATGCTTCCTTCGTCGTGGAGGTAGCGGTGAGGCGAGTGCCATCGGCGGATGGGGGTATCAGGGCGGTGCAGTTCTGCAAATCTGGAGATGGAAAGATGGCACTGAGCTGTTGATGCTTGTGGGCCGACCTCTCGGCGCATGTGTTGCGGCATGCGTCCTCCTCACTGGCAACATCATCGTGTGCGTGGAGGTAGGCTTGAACGACGCGTGGGATGGGTGTGGCATCTGCACCATAGAGATGAAGATATAGGGAAGGTGGGCTAGGAAGTGTGAGTCCACTTTGTTGGGCGTAGAGCTCATTCAGGTACTTCATGCTTGATACAGGAGGACGCACAAACCACCAACGGGTAAGTTGCAGCAAATTGTGCAAGTCGGCGTAGCGATCCTCCTCCACCTTGTTCTTTTTGGATAAGGTGGATGGTGAGCCTCGCTCGGGAAAGTTGAGGCCCCATCCATCCACACGTACAACGTTCGACGATTGCGGCCACCATAAAAAGAAGAGTCGTCGGCGATGTTGGCCAATACCAACGCCAGGCACATTGGGATCACCCGTTAAGGTCCAGCTCCACGCATCGAGCGGTTTATCAGCATGACCATCCAGAAAGGCGGGTGGCTGCTTCTCCTTCTTCCACTGCGCATAGGCAGCATCTACATCATCGTCGTGGGCGTAGGCAGGAAATCATCTTCGCAGTAGTACTCATCGCGGATAAGGTTATTGCTTTGCAGCACACCACGACCATGCTCAAGCTTGCGCTGCATCGCCGCCCTCACCAGCCTCCAGTGGATGTGCGGGGAAGTTGGCGATGGTGGAGCTCCACGGCTCAGCGGTGTCTGGCTCAACGAAGTTTGTTGTACCACGCCCCATCCCATTAATACCCGTGGCGTCATGGAAGGTGGAGATAAGAGGGCCAATCTGCACACCAACACGCCTCCAGCGACGTGCTTCGTACACGTTAAAGGTCTCTCGATCACCGGCGGCGCGGCTGTGGAGGCCATGTCCTGCCACCCATGTTGTGTTTTCCTCTGCACGGTACGTTTCTGCGGCCAACCTACATGATGGAGCAGTGGCGGCAACAGCCAGAGGCACGCCATTCGACAAAGTAGGGAACCAACACCTTGAAGGTGGAGAGGGCGAAGACCGTTGTTGTTCTTGCCTCGTAGTCGTCGTAACTGCTAAACATCGTGTGAAGGTGCGTCCTTGTGAATGTTGTACACGCAGAATGAATTGAAGGTGTGTGTATTGTGGTACGAACACAGGCTGTACACACACACTCAAACAGGCTAAAAAACCAAACATAAAGAGAGGAGGGGTTATAGAAGAATAAGAATGAAGTAATGGTTTCATCAACACGACTGTGCAAGAAAAGACTGCACCTCGTGTACATGTTGTGTTCTTGATCAGCAACTGAGTACGCCCATATGAGTTCACAACAAAAAGATGCCCATGAAGCCGTTGGATGCTGGACGTAGAAACGTGCTGCGCATCATCTTGGCTTCTGGGAAGAAAGACGCAATCCGAGGAGGAAGAGAAGGAGCAGCTAACTTGGGTCTTCAGAACTGCGGCAGCGCACATCAACATAAAAAAATACAAAATAGAAAAAAACAACGGAAGCAGAACAACGGATTCACGCACGTACATCCCACAAAGCAAGAGGCGGCCAGCTTCTCTCCTGTATCAGCATGGGCAGGTGCGCCTTGCTCCAAAGGAAGGACGTGCATCCCACACACACGCGCCTAAGACAGGCGGGCATCCATGATGATAGAATGCCCATGCATGATGAAATTGAGAATTTCTCGTTGTTGTTGGCACACAAAGCAACTAGTTGGCACCATGTTTCCACCAGAAAACACACACAAAAACAACAACAACAACAAAAAACATGAAGTGAAAACAAGGATCAAGGAAAAGCCACACGAGATTCGCACGTTGCCCCCAACAAAAGAAAACAACACAACAAAAGAAGGGAGGTGTGTGGGGTGTGTGAGGAAGTTAGTGGTAGTTGATCGGAAAACAAAAGCACAAAAAAAAAAAAAAAAAAAAAGAACAATCATCAAAGTGAGTTGAGGAACCTGTCATGGTCGCCCTTTACTTCAGCCCTTCACACCAACTCCATAACAAGTACGTACTTTGATATATGTTTCTTGCCATGGATATCCATTCATGTGGAGTGGTGGTGCCGTTGAGGGAGAAAGAACAACGAAAAAAAGAAGAAAAAGTGAAACGAAGCTGATCACAATGATATCCAGCAGACTTCCAGCTAAATCACTAGTTGATCAACAACACACAAGCAAAAGAAGACGAGCTCATGTCTTGTAGTGTGTTCTGTCTGCACCAACAACAAACACAATTCACAATACCTACATGGGCATGAGCAGTCAACTGCTACGACACGATCCATTCACCTACCATCATCCTACCAGTGTATGGATGGATGAAGAGGCAACGAACACAACATGCGGCTCTTTATATAACATGAATGAAAGGAGTACAAGAAGACCGTCTCTCCGTTTTATTCGCCGAAATGAAGTGTTTTCTTCGTTTGTCTTGGCCGTTGTTGATCAGTCTGCAGGAGAGTCTGATCATGGCAACAATGATTAAAAGTTATGTATGTGTTGATGTGAGTGTTTGTGGTCGTTCTTCTTTTGTTGTAGTGTTTTTATACTGTTTGTTTTTGTTGGTGGTGGAGGGGGCGGGACGTAAGGAAGGAAGGTTCTGCTGCACACTACAATTTCAACTTCACACTGGAGCGTTGATCCCCCACACGCCACATTCGCATCGATTCATGATAATGCATCGCGGAATGTTGGTGAAACACAAAACACACAAAAGCACAAATAAAAGTTTCA
>JAEIFX010000256.1:0-18758 GCA_018904325.1 Drosophila murphyi
CCATTAATACAATATATAATTTTAGATGAGTCTGAAGTCATTTTCTTTAAATGCAGTTTTGTTTCAAAAATCGAGCAAATTCTAAAAATACCTTCATATTTTAAGTGGGGCCATTTTTGACGGAGATATGGCCATTAATATAATATATAATTTTAGATGAGTCTGAAGTCATTTTCTTTAAATGCAGTTTTGTTTCAAAAATCGAGCAAATTTCTAAAAATACCTTCATATTTTAAGTGGGGCCATTTTTGACGGAGATATGGCCATTAATACAATATATAATTTTAGATGAGTCTGAAGTCATTTTCTTTAAATGCAGTTTTGTTTCAAAAAATCGAGCAAATTCTAAAAAGTACCTTCATATTTTGAAGTGGGGCCATTTTTGACGGAGATATGGCCATTAATACAATATATAATTTTAGATGAGTCTGAAGTCATTTTCTTTAAATGCAGTTTTGTTTCAAAAATCGAGCAAATTCTTAAAAATACCTTCATATTTGAAGTGGGGCCATTTTTGACGGAGATATGGCCATTAATACAATATATAATTTTAGATGAGTCTGAAGTCATTTTCTTTAAATGCAGTTTTGTTTCAAAAATCGAGCAAATTCTAAAAATACCTTCATATTTGAAGTGGGGCCATTTTTGACGGAGATATGGCCATTAATATAATATATAATTTTAGATGAGTCTGAAGTCATTTTCTTTTAAATGCAGTTTTGTTTCAAAAATCGAGCAAATTCTAAAAATACCTTCATATTTTGACGGAGATATGGCCATTAATACAATATATAATTTTAGATGAGTCTGAAGTCATTTTGTTTAAATGCAGTTTTGTTTCAAAAATCGAGCAATTTCCAAAAATACCTTCATATTTTAAGTGGGGCCATTTTTGACGGAGATATGGCCATTAATACAATATATAATTTTAGATGAGTCTGAAGTCATTTTCTTTAAATGCAGCTTTGTTTAAAAAATCGAGCAAATTCTAAAAATACCTTCATATTTGATGGAGATATGGCCATTAATACAATATATAATTTTAGATGAGTCTGAAGTCATTTTGTTTAAATGCAGTTTTGTTTCAAAAATCGAGCAAATTCTAAAAATACCTTCATATTTGACGGAGATATGGCCATTAATACAATATATAATTTTAGATGAGTCTGAAGTCATTTTGTTTAAATGCAGTTTTGTTTCAAAAATCGAGCAATTTCTAAAAATACCTTCATATTTGAAGTGGGGCCATTTTTGACGGAGATATGGCCATTAATACAATATATAATTTTAGATGAGTCTGAAGTCATTTTCTTTAAATGCAGCTTTGCTTCAAAAATCGAGCAAATTCTAAAAATACCTTCATATTTGATGGAGATATGGCCATTAATACAATATATAATTTTAGATGAGTCTGAAGTCATTTTGTTTAAATGCAGTTTTGTTTCAAAAATCGAGCAAATTCCAAAAATACCTTCATATTTTAAGTGGGGCCATTTTTGACGGAGATATGGCCATTAATACAATATATAATTTTAGATGAGTCTGAAGACATTTTCTTTAAATGCAGTTTTGTTTCAAAAAATCGAGCAAATTCTAAAAATACCTTCATATTTTGGGGCCATTTTTGACGGAGATATGGCCATTAATACAATATATAATTTTAGATGAGTCTGAAGTCATTTTCTTTAAATGCAGTTTTGTTTCAAAAATCGACCAAATTCTAAAAATACCTTCATATTTTAAGTGGGGCCATTTTTGACGGAGATATGGCCATTAATACAATATATAATTTTAGATGAGTCTGAAGTCATTTTCTTTAAATGCAGTTTTGTTTCAAAAATCGAGCAAATTCTAAAAATACCTTCATTATTTGAAGTGGGGCCATTTTTGACGGAGATATGGCCATTAATACAATATATAATTTTAGATGAGTCTGAAGTCATTTTCTTTAAATGCAGTTTTGTTTCAAAAATCGAGCAAATTCTAAAAATACCTTCATTTTTTAAGTGGGGCCATTTTTGACGGAGATATGGCCATTAATACAATATATAATTTTAGATGAGTCTGAAGTCATTTTCTTTAAATGCAGTTTTGTTTCAAAAAATCGAGCAAATTCTAAAAATTCCTTACCTTTTAAGTGGGGCCATTTATTGGGAGATATGGCCATTAATACAATATATAATTTTAGATGAGTCTGAAGTCATTTTCTTTAAATGCAGTTTTGTTTCAAAAAATATTTAATTTCAAATTTTGACGGAGATATGGCCATTAATATACAATATATAATTTTAGATGAGTCTGAAGTCATTTTCTTTAAATGCAGTTTTGTTTCAAAAATCGAGCAAATTCTAAAAATACCTTCATATTTTGAAGTGGGGCCATTAATACATATATAATTTTAGATGAGTCTGAAGCATTTTTTAAATGCGTTTTGTTTCAAAAATCGACAATTCTAAAATATTTTTTAGATTTTTGGAGATATGGCCATTAATACAATATATAATTTTAGATGAGTCTGAAGAGTCATTTTCTTTAAATGCAGTTTTGTTTCAAAAATCGAGCAAATTCTAAAAATACCTTCATATTTTAAGTGGGGCCATTTTTGACGGAGATATGGCCATTAATACAATATATAATTTTAGATGAGTCTGAAGTCATTTTCTTTAAATGCAGTTTTGTTTCAAAAATCGAGCAAATTCTAAAAATACCTTCATATTTGAAGTGGGGCCATTTTTGACGGAGATATGGCCATTAATACAATATATAATTTTAGATGAGTCTGAAGTCATTTTCTTTAAATGCAGTTTTGTTTCAAAAATCGAGCAAATTCTAAAAATACCTTCATATTTGAAGTGGGGCCATTTTTGACGGAGATATGGCCATTAATACAATATATAATTTTAGATGAGTCTGAAGTCATTTTCTTTAAATGCAGTTTTGTTTCAAAAATCGAGCAAATTCTAAAAATACCTTCATATTTGAAGTGGGGCCATTTTTGACGGAGATATGGCCATTAATACAATATATAATTTTAGATGAGTCTGAAGTCATTTTCTTTAAATGCAGTTTTGTTTCAAAAATCGAGCAAATTCTAAAAATACCTTCATATTTGAAGTGGGGCCATTTTTGACGGAGATATGGCCATTAATACAATATATAATTTTAGATGAGTCTGAAGTCATTTTCTTTAAATGCAGTTTTGTTTCAAAAATCGAGCAAATTCTAAAAATACCTTCATATTTTGAAGTGGGGCCATTTTTGACGGAGATATGGCCATTAATACAATATATAATTTTAGATGAGTCTGAAGTCATTTTCTTTAAATGCAGTTTTGTTTCAAAAATCGAGCAAATTCTAAAAATACCTTCATATTTTAAGTGGGGCCATTTTTGACGGAGATATGGCCATTAATACAATATATAATTTTAGATGAGTCTGAAGTCATTTTCTTTAAATGCAGTTTTGTTTCAAAAATCGAGCAAATTCTAAAAATACCTTCATTTTTGAAGTGGGGCCATTTTTGACGGAGATATGGCCATTAATACAATATATAATTTTAGATGAGTCTGAAGTCATTTTCTTTAAATGCAGTTTTGTTTCAAAAATCGAGCAAATTCTAAAAATACCTTCATTTTTGAAGTGGGGCCATTTTTGACGGAGATATGGCCATTAATACAATATATAATTTTAGATGAGTCTGAAGTCATTTTCTTTAAATGCAGTTTTGTTTCAAAAAATCGAGCAAATTCTAAAAATACCTTCATATTTTAAGTGGGGCCATTTTTGACGGAGATATGGCCATTAATATAATATATAATTTTAGATGAGTCTGAAGTCATTTTCTTTAAATGCAGTTTTGTTTCAAAAATCGAGCAAATTCTAAAAATACCTTCATATTTGAAGTGGGGCCATTTTTGACGGAGATATGGCCATTAATACAATATATAATTTTAGATGAGTCTGAAGTCATTTTCTTTAAATGCAGTTTTGTTTCAAAAATCGAGCAAATTCTAAAAATACCTTCATATTTGAAGTGGGGCCATTTTTGACGGAGATATGGCCATTAATACAATATATAATTTTAGATGAGTCTGAAGTCATTTTCTTTAAATGCAGTTTTGTTTCAAAAATCGAGCAAATTCTAAAAATACCTTCATATTTTAAGTGGGGCCATTTTTGACGGAGATATGGCCATTAATACAATATATAATTTTAGATGAGTCTGAAGTCATTTTCTTTAAATGCAGTTTTGTTTCAAAAATCGAGCAAATTCTAAAAATACCTTCATATTTGAAGTGGGGCCATTTTTGACGGAGATATGGCCATTAATATAATATATAATTTTAGATGAGTCTGAAGTCATTTTCTTTAAATGCAGTTTTGTTTCAAAAATCGAGCAAATTCTAAAAATACCTTCATATTTGAAGTGGGGCCATTTTTGACGGAGATATGGCCATTAATACAATATATAATTTTAGATGAGTCTGAAGTCATTTTCTTTAAATGCAGTTTTGTTTCAAAAATCGACCAAATTCTAAAAATACCTTCATATTTGAAGTGGGGCCATTTTTGACGGAGATATGGCCATTAATATAATATATAATTTTAGATGAGTCTGAAGTCATTTTCTTTAAATGCAGTTTTGTTTCAAAAATCGACCAAATTCTAAAAATACCTTCATATTTGACGGAGATATGGCCATTAATACAATATATAATTTTAGATGAGTCTGAAGTCATTTTGTTTAAATGCAGTTTTGTTTCAAAAATCGACCAAATTCTAAAAATACCTTCATATTTTAAGTGGGGCCATTTTTGACGGAGATATGGCCATTAATACAATATATAATTTTAGATGAGTCTGAAGACATTTTCTTTAAATGCAGTTTTGTTTCAAAAATCGAGCAAATTCTAAAAATACCTTCATATTTGAAGTGGGGCCATTTTTGACGGAGATATGGCCATTAATATAATATATAATTTTAGATGAGTCTAAAGTCATTTTCTTTAAATGCAGCTTTGTTTCAAAAATCGAGCAAATTCTAAAAATACCTTCATATTTGATGGAGATATGGCCATTAATACAATATATAATTTTAGATGAGTCTGAAGTCATTTTGTTTAAATGCAGTTTTGTTTCAAAAATCGAGCAATTTCTAAAAATACCTTCATATTTTAAGTGGGGCCATTTTTGACGGAGATATGGCCATTAATACAATATATAATTTTAGATGAGTCTGAAGTCATTTTCTTTAAATGCAGCTTTGTTTCAAAAATCGAGCAAATTCTAAAAATACCTTCATATTTGACGGAGATATGGCCATTAATACAATATATAATTTTAGATGAGTCTGAAGTCATTTTGTTTAAATGCGGTTTTGTTTCAAAAATCGACCAAATTCTAAAAATACCTTCATATTTTAAGTGGGTCCATTTTTGACGGAGATATGGCCATTAATACAATATATAATTTTAGATGAGTCTGAAGTCATTTTCTTTAAATGCAGTTTTGTTTCAAAAATCGACCAAATTCTAAAAATACCTTCATATTTTACGGAGATATGGCCATTAATACAATATATAATTTTAGATGAGTCTGAAGTCATTTTGTTTAAATGCGGTTTTGTTTAAAAAATCGAACAAATTCTTAAAATACCTTCATATTTTAAGTGGGGCCATTTTTGACGGAGATATGGCCATTAATATAATATATTATTTTAGATGAGTCTGAAGTCATTTTGTTTAAATGCAGTTTTGTTTCAAAAATCGAGCAAATTCTAAAAATACCTTCATTTTTTAAGTGGGGCCATTTTTGACGGAGATATGGCCATTAATACAATATATAATTTTAGATGAGTCTGAGAACATTTTCTTTAAATGCAGTTTTGTTTAAAAAATCGAGCAATTTCTAAAAGTAACTTCATTATTGGAGTGGGGCCATTTTTGACGGAGATATGGCCATTAATATAATATATAATTTTAGATGAGTCTGAAGTCATTTTCCTCAAATGCAGCTTTGTTTCAAAAATCGACCAAATTCTAAAAATACCTTCATATTTGTCGGAGATATGGCCATTAATATAATATATAATTTTAGATGAGTCTGAAGTCATTTTGTTTAAATGCAGTTTTGTTTCAAAAATAGAGCAAATTCTAAAACTACCTTCATATTTGAAGTGGGGCCATTTTTGACGGAGATATGGCAATTAATACAATACATAATTTTAGATGAGTCTGAAGTCATTTTGTTTAAATGCAGTTTTGTTTCAAAAATCGAGCAATTCTTAGAAGTAACTTCATATTTGAAGTGGGGCCATTTTTGACGGAGATATAGCCATTAATACAATATATAATTTTAGATGAGTCTGAAGACATTTTCTTTAAATGCAGTTTTGTTTCAAAAATTGAGCAAAGTCTAAAAATATCTTCATTATTGAAGTGGGGCCATTTTTGACGGAGATATAGCCATTAATACAATATATAATTTTAGATGAGTCTGAAGACATTTTCTTTAAATGCAGTTTTGTTTCAAAAATCGAGCAAAGTCTAAAAATATCTTCATTATTGAAGTGGGGCCATTTTTGACGGAGATATAGCCATTAATACAATATATAATTTTAGATGAGTCTGAAGACATTTTCTTTAAATGCAGTTTTGTTTCAAAAATCGAGCAAATTCTAAAAATACCTTCATATTTGAAGTGGGGCCATTTTTGACGGAGATATGGCCATTAATATAATATATAATTTTAGATGAGTCTGAAGTCATTTTCTTTAAATGCAGTTTTGTTTCAAAAATCGAGCAAATTCTAAAAATACCTTCATATTTGAAGTGGGGCCATTTTTGACGGAGATATGGCCATTAATACAATATATAATTTTAGATGAGTCTGAAGTCATTTTCTTTAAATGCAGTTTTGTTTCAAAAATCGAGCAAATTCTAAAAATATCTTCCTTATTGGAGTGGGGCCATTTTTGACGGAGATATGGCCATTAATACAATATATAATTTTAGATGAGTCTGAAGTCATTTTCTTTAAATGCAGTTTTGTTTCAAAAATCGAGCAAATTCTAAAAATACCTTCATATTTGAAGTGGGCCATTTTTGACGGAGATATGGCCATTAATACAATATATAATTTTAGATGAGTCTGAAGTCATTTTTTTTTAAATGCAGTTTTGTTTCAAAAATCGAGCAAATTCTAAAAATACCTTCATTTTTTAAGTGGGGCCATTTTTGACGGAGATATGGCCATTAATACAATATATAATTTTAGATGAGTCTGAAGTCATTTTCTTTAAATGCAGTTTTGTTTCAAAAATCGAGCAAATTCTAAAAATACCTTCATATTTGAAGTGGGCCATTTTTGACGGAGATATGGCCATTAATACAATATATAATTTTAGATGAGTCTGAAGTCATTTTCTTTAAATGCAGTTTTGTTTCAAAAATCGAGCAAATTCTAAAAATACCTTCATATTTGAAGTGGGGCCATTTTTGACGGAGATATGGCCATTAATACAATATATAATTTTAGATGAGTCTGAAGTCATTTTCTTTAAATGCAGTTTTGTTTCAAAAATCGAGCAAATTCTAAAAATACCTTCATATTTTAAGTGGGGCCATTTTTGACGGAGATATGGCCATTAATACAATATATAATTTTAGATGAGTCTGAAGTCATTTTCTTTAAATGCAGTTTTGGTTTAAAAAATCGAGCAAATTCTAAAAATACCTTCATATTTGAAGTGGGGCCATTTTTGACGGAGATATGGCCATTAATACAATATATAATTTTAGATGAGTCTGAAGTCATTTTCTTTAAATGCAGTTTTGTTTTCAAAAATCGAGCAAATTCTAAAAATACCTTCATATTTTAAGTGGGGCCATTTTTGACGGATATATGGCCATTAATACAATATGTAATTTTAGATGAGTCTGAAGTCATTTTCTTTAAATGCAGTTTTGTTTCAAAAATCAAGCAAATTCTAAAAATACTTTTATATTTTAAGTGGGGCCATTTTTGCGGAGATATGGCCATTAATACAATATATAATTTTAGATGAGTCTGAAGTCATTTTCTTTAAATGCAGTTTTGTTTCAAAAATCGAGCAAATTCTAAAAATACCTTCATATTTGAAGTGGGGCCATTTTTGACGGAGATATGGCCATTAATACAATATATAATTTTAGATGAGTCTGAAGTCATTTTCTTTAAATGCAGTTTTGTTTCAAAAATCGAGCAAATTCTAAAAATACCTTCATATTTTGACGGAGATATGGCCATTAATACAATATATAATTTTAGATGAGTCTGAAGTCATTTTCTTTAAATGCAGTTTTGTTTCAAAAATCAAGCAAATTCTAAAAATACTTTTATTTTTTAAGTGGGGCCATTTTTGACGGACATATGGCCATTAATACAATATATAATTTTAGATGAGTCTGAAGACATTTTGTTAAAATGCAGTTTTGTTTAAAAAATCGAGCAAATTCTAAAAATACCTTCATTTTAAGTGGGGCCATTTTTGACGGAGATATGGCCATTAATACAATATATAATTTTAGATGAGGTCTGAAGTCATTTTCTTTAAATGCAGTTTTGTTTCAAAAATCGAGCAAATTCTAAAAATACCTTCATATTTTAAGTGGGGCCATTTTTGACGGAGATATGGCCATTAATACAATATATAATTTTAGATGAGTCTGAAGTCATTTTCTTTAAATGCAGTTTTGTTTCAAAACGATCGAGCAAATTCCTTAAAAATACCTTCATATTTTAAGTGGGGCCATTTTTGACGGAGATATGGCCATTAATACAATATATAATTTTAGATGAGTCTGAAGTCATTTTCTTTAAATGCAGTTTTGTTTCAAAAATCGAGCAAATTCTAAAAATACCTTCATATTTTAGTGGGGCCATTTTTGACGGAGATATGGCCATTAATACAATATATAATTTTAGATGAGTCTGAAGTCATTTTCTTTAAATGCAGTTTTGTTTCAAAAATCGAGCAAATTCTAAAAATACCTTCATATTTTAAGTGGGGCCATTTTTGACGGAGATATGGCCATTAATATAATATATAATTTTAGATGAGTCTGAAGTCATTTTCTTTAAATGCAGTTTTGTTTCAAAAATCGAGCAAATTCTAAAAATACCTTCATATTTTAAGTGGGGCCATTTTTGACGGAGATATGGCCATTAATACAATATATAATTTTAGATGAGTCTGAAGTCATTTTCTTTAAATGCAGTTTTGTTTCAAAAATCGAGCAAATTCTAAAAATACCTTCATATTTTAAGTGGGGCCATTTTTGACGGAGATATGGCCATTAATACAATATATAATTTTAGATGAGTCTGAAGTCATTTTCTTTAAATGCAGTTTTGTTTCAAAAATCGAGCAAATTCTAAAAATACCTTCATTTTTTTGGGGCCATTTTTTATTTTGACGGAGATATGGCCATTAATACAATATATAATTTTAGATGAGTCTGAAGTCATTTTCTTTAAATGCAGTTTTGTTTCAAAAATCGAGCAAATTCTAAAAATACCTTCATATTTTAAGTGGGGCCATTTTTGACGGAGATATGGCCATTAATACAATATATAATTTTAGATGAGTCTGAAGTCATTTTCTTTAAATGCAGTTTTGTTTCAAAAATCGAGCAAATTCTAAAAATACCTTCATATTTTGAAGTGGGGCCATTTTTGACGGAGATATGGCCATTAATACAATATATAATTTTAGATGAGTCTGAAGTCATTTTCTTTAAATGCAGTTTTGTTTCAAAAATCGAGCAAATTCTAAAAATACCTTCATATTTTGAAGTGGGGCCATTTTTGACGGAGATATGGCCATTAATATAATATATAATTTTAGATGAGTCTGAAGTCATTTTCTTTAAATGCAGTTTTGTTTCAAAAAATCGAGCAAATTCTAAAAATACCTTCATTGGATTTTTGACGGAGATATGGCCATTAATACAATATATAATTTTAGATGAGTCTGAAGTCATTTTGTTTAAATGCAGTTTTGTTTCAAAAATCGAGCAAATTCTAAAAATACCTTCATATTTTAAGTGGGGCCATTTTTGACGGAGATATGGCCATTAATACAATATATAATTTTAGATGAGTCTGAAGTCATTTTCTTTAAATGCAGTTTTGTTTCAAAAAATCGAGCAAATTCTAAAAATACCTTCATATTTGAAGTGGGGCCATTTTTTGACGGAGATATGGCCATTAATACAATATATAATTTTAGATGAGTCTGAAGTCATTTTCTTTAAATGCAGTTTTGTTTCAAAAATCGAGCAAATTCTAAAAATACCTTCATATTTTGAAGTGGGGCCATTTTTGACGGAGATATGGCCATTAATACAATATATAATTTTAGATGAGTCTGAAGTCATTTTCTTTAAATGCAGTTTTGTTTCAAAAATCGAGCAAATTCTAAAAAATACCTTCATATTTTGACGGAGATATGGCCATTAATACAATATATAATTTTAGATGAGTCTGAAGTCATTTTCTTTAAATGCAGTTTTGTTTCAAAAATCGAGCAAATTCTAAAAATACCTTCATATTTGAAGTGGGGCCATTTTTTGACGGAGATATGGCCATTAATACAATATATAATTTTAGATGAGTCTGAAGACATTTTCTTTAAATGCAGTTTTGTTTCAAAAATCGAGCAAATTCTAAAAATACCTTCATATTTTGAAGTGGGGCCATTTTTGACGGAGATATGGCCATTAATACAATATATAATTTTAGATGAGTCTGAAGTCATTTTCTTTAAATGCAGTTTTGTTTCAAAAATCGAGCAAATTCTAAAAATACCTTCATATTTGAAGTGGGGCCATTTTTGACGGAGATATGGCCATTAATACAATATATAATTTTAGATGAGTCTGAAGTCATTTTCTTTAAATGCAGTTTTGTTTCAAAAATCGAGCAAATTCTAAAAATACCTTCATATTTTAAGTGGGGCCATTTTTGACGGAGATATGGCCATTAATACAATATATAATTTTAGATGAGTCTGAAGACATTTTCTTTAAATGCAGTTTTGTTTCAAAAATCGAGCAAATTCTAAAAATACCTTCATTTTTGAAGTGGGGCCATTTTTGACGGAGATATGGCCATTAATACAATATATAATTTTAGATGAGTCTGAAGTCATTTTCTTTAAATGCAGTTTTGTTTCAAAAATCGAGCAAATTCTAAAAATACCTTCATATTTTGAAGTGGGGCCATTTTTGACGGAGATATGGCCATTAATACAATATATAATTTTAGATGAGTCTGAAGTCATTTTCTTTAAATGCAGTTTTGTTTCAAAAATCGAGCAAATTCTAAAAATACCTTCATATTTGAAGTGGGGCCATTTTTGACGGAGATATGGCCATTAATACAATATATAATTTTAGATGAGTCTGAAGTCATTTTCTTTAAATGCAGTTTTGTTTCAAAAATCGAGCAAATTCTAAAAATACCTTCATATTTTAAGTGGGGCCATTTTTGACGGAGATATGGCCATTAATACAATATATAATTTTAGATGAGTCTGAAGACATTTTCTTTAAATGCAGTTTTGTTTCAAAAAATCGAGCAAATTCTAAAAATACCTTCATATTTGAAGTGGGGCCATTTTTGACGGAGATATGGCCATTAATACAATATATAATTTTAGATGAGTCTGAAGTCATTTTCTTTAAATGCAGTTTTGTTTCAAAAAATCGGGAAAATTTTATAAAAATAACTCGGAGATATGGCCATTAATACAATATATAATTTTAGATGAGTCTGAAGTCATTTTCTTTAAATGCAGTTTTGTTTCAAAAATCGAGCAAATTCTAAAAATAACTTCATATTTTGAAGTGGGGCCATTTTTGACGGAGATATGGCCATTAATACAATATATAATTTTAGATGAGTCTGAAGTCATTTTCTTTAAATGCAGTTTTGTTTCAAAAATCGAGCAAATTCTAAAAATACCTTCATAAAGTGGGGCCATTTTTGACGGAGATATGGCCATTAATACAATATATAATTTTAGATGAGTCTGAAGTCATTTTCTTTAAATGCAGTTTTGTTTCAAAAAATCAAGCAAATTTCTAAAAATAACTTCATATTTGAGTGGGGCCATTTTTGACGGAGATATGGCCATTAATACAATATATAATTTTAGATGAGTCTGAAGTCATTTTCTTTAAATGCAGTTTTGTTTCAAAAATCGAGCAAATTCTAAAAATACCTTCATATTTTTAAGTGGGGCCATTTTTGACGGAGATATGGCCATTAATACAATATATAATTTTAGATGAGTCTGAAGTCATTTTGTTTAAATGCAGTTTTGTTTCAAAAAATCGAGCAAATTTCTAAAAATAACTTCATTTTTGAAGTGGGGCCATTTTTGACGGAGATATGGCCATTAATACAATATATAATTTTAGATGAGTCTGAAGTCATTTTCTTTAAATGCAGTTTTGTTTCAAAAATCGAGCAAATTCTAAAAATACCTTCATATTTTAAGTGGGGCCTTTTTTGACGGAGATATGGCCATTAATACAATATATAATTTTAGATGAGTCTGAAGTCATTTTCTTTAAATGCAGTTTTGTTTCAAAAATCGAGCAAATTTCTAAAAATACCTTCATATTTGAAGTGGGGCCATTTTTGACGGAGATATGGCCATTAATACAATATATAATTTTAGATGAGTCTGAAGTCATTTTCTTTAAATGCAGTTTTGTTTCAAAAATCGAGCAAATTCTAAAAATACCTTCATATTTTAAGTGGGGCCATTTTTTGACGGAGATATGGCCATTAATACAATATATAATTTTAGATGAGTCTGAAGTCATTTTGTTTAAATGCAGTTTTGTTTCAAAAATCGAGCAAATTCTAAAAATACCTTCATATTTTAAGTGGGGCCATTTTTGACGGAGATATGGCCATTAATACAATATATAATTTTAGATGAGTCTGAAGTCATTTTCTTTAAATGCAGTTTTGTTTCAAAAATCGAGCAAATTCTAAAAATAACTTCATATTTGAAGTGGGGCCATTTTTGACGGAGATATGGCCATTAATACAATATATAATTTTAGATGAGTCTGAAGTCATTTTCTTTAAATGCAGTTTTGTTTCAAAAAATCGAGCAAATTCTAAAAATAACTTCATATTTTGAAGTGGGGCCATTTTTGACGGAGATATGGCCATTAATACAATATATAATTTTAGATGAGTCTGAAGTCATTTTCTTTAAATGCAGTTTTGTTTCAAAAATCGAGCAAATTCTAAAAATACCTTCATATTTTAAGTGGGGCCATTTTTGACGGAGATATGGCCATTAATACAATATATAATTTTAGATGAGTCTGAAGTCATTTTCTTTAAATGCAGTTTTGTTTCAAAAATCGAGCAAATTCTAAAAATAACTTCATATTTTAGTGGGGCCATTTTGACGGAGATATGGCCATTAATACAATATATAATTTTAGATGAGTCTGAAGTCATTTTCTTTAAATGCAGTTTTGTTTCAAAAATCGAGCAAATTCTAAAAATACCTTCATATTTAAAGTGGGGCCATTTTTGACGGAGATATGGCCATTAATACAATATATAATTTTAGATGAGTCTGAAGTCATTTTCTTTAAATGCAGTTTTGTTTCAAAAATCGAGCAAATTCTAAAAATAACTTCATATTTTAAGTGGGGCCATTTTTGACGGAGATATGGCCATTAATACAATATATAATTTTAGATGAGTCTGAAGACATTTTCTTTAAATGCAGTTTTGTTTCAAAAATCGAGCAAATTCTAAAAATACCTTCATATTTGAAGTGGGGCCATTTTTGACGGAGATATGGCCATTAATACAATATATAATTTTAGATGAGTCTGAAGTCATTTTCTTTAAATGCAGTTTTGTTTCAAAAATCGAGCAAATTCTAAAAATACCTTCATATTTTAAGTGGGGCCATTTTTGACGGAGATATGGCCATTAATACAATATATAATTTTAGATGAGTCTGAAGTCATTTTCTTTTAAATGCAGTTTTGTTTCAAAAATCGAGCAAATTTCTAAAAATAACTTCATATTTTAAGTGGGGCCATTTTTGACGGAGATATGGCCATTAATACAATATATAATTTTAGATGAGTCTGAAGTCATTTTCTTTAAATGCAGTTTTGTTTCAAAAAATCGAGCAAATTCTAAAAATACCTTCATATTTTTAAGTGGGGCCATTTTTGACGGAGATATGGCCATTAATACAATATATAATTTTAGATGAGTCTGAAGTCATTTTCTTTAAATGCAGTTTTGTTTCAAAAATCGAGCAAATTTCTAAAAATAACTTCATATTTTGAAGTGGGGCCATTTTTGACGGAGATATGGCCATTAATACAATATATAATTTTAGATGAGTCTGAAGTCATTTTTTTTAAATCGTAGTTTTTAAAAAATCGAGCAAATTTTAAAAGTAACTTCATATTTAAAATGATTAAAAAAAAATTTTAGATAATTTTTTTAAATAGTGGGGCCTTTTTGACGGAGATATGGCCATTAATACAATATATTTTTTAGATGAGTCTGAAGTCATTTTCTTTAAATGCAGTTTTGTTTCAAAAATCGAGCAAATTCTAAAAATACTTTCATATTTTTAAGTGGGGCCATTTTTGACGGAGATATGGCCATTAATACAATATATAATTTTAGATGAGTCTGAAGTCATTTTCTTTAAATGCAGTTTTGTTTCAAAAATCGAGCAAATTCTAAAAAATTTATATTTTAGGGGCCATTTTTGACGGAGATATGGCCATTAATACAATATATAATTTTAGATGAGTCTGAAGTCATTTTCTTTAAATGCAGTTTTGTTTCAAAAATCGAGCAATTTCTAAAAGTAACTTCATTTTTTAAGTGGGGCCATTTTTGACGGACATATGGCCATTAATACAATATATAATTTTAGATGAGTCTGAAGACATTTCTTTAAATGCAGTTTTGTTTCAAAAATCGAGCAATTTCTAAAAATAACTTCATATTTAAGTGGGGCCATTTTAAAGGGAAATGGCCATTAATACAATATATAATTTTAGATGAGTCTGAAGTCATTTTCTTTAAATGCAGTTTTGTTTCAAAAATCGAGCAAATTCTAAAAATACCTTCATATTTTAAGTGGGGCCATTTTTGACGGAGATATGGCCATTAATACAATATATAATTTTAGATGAGTCTGAAGTCATTTTCTTTAAATGCAGTTTTGTTTCAAAAATCGAGCAAATTCTAAAAATACCTTCATATTTTTAGTGGGGCCATTTTGGGGAGGGAGATATGGCCATTAATATAATATATAATTTTAGATGAGTCTGAAGTCATTTTCTTTAAATGCAGTTTTGTTTCAAAAATCGAGCAAATTCTAAAAATAACTCTTTATTTTAAGTGGGGCCATTTTTGACGGAGATATGGCCATTAATACAATATATAATTTTAGATGAGTCTGAAGTCATTTTTTTAAATATGCAGTTTTGTTTCAAAAATCGAGCAAATTCTAAAAATACCTTCATTTTTAAGTGGGGCCATTTTTGACGGAGATATGGCCATTAATACAATATATAATTTTAGATGAGTCTGAAGTCATTTTCTTTAAATGCAGTTTTGTTTCAAAAATCGAGCAAATTCTAAAAATAACTTCATATTTGAAGTGGGGCCATTTTTGACGGAGATATGGCCATTAATACAATATATAATTTTAGATGAGTCTGAAGTCATTTTCTTTAAATGCAGTTTTGTTTCAAAAATCGAGCAAATTCTAAAAATAACTTCATATTTGAAGTGGGGCCATTTTTGACGGAGATATGGCCATTAATACAATATATAATTTTAGATGAGTCTGAAGTCATTTTCTTTAAATGCAGTTTTGTTTCAAAAATCGAGCAAATTCTAAAAATACCTTCATATTTGAAGTGGGGCCATTTTGACGGAGATATGGCCATTAATACAATATATAATTTTAGATGAGTCTGAAGTCATTTTCTTTAAATGCAGTTTTGTTTCAAAAATCGAGCAAATTCTAAAAATACCTTCATATTTTAAGTGGGGCCATTTTTGACGGAGATATGGCCATTAATACAATATATAATTTTAGATGAGTCTGAAGACATTTTCTTTAAATGCAGTTTTGTTTCAAAAATCGAGCAATTTCTAAAAGTAACTTCATATTTGAAGTGGGGCCATTTTTGACGGAGATATGGCCATTAATACAATATATAATTTTAGATGAGTCTGAAGTCATTTTCTTTAAATGCAGTTTTGTTTCAAAAATCGAAGCAAATTCTAAAAATAACTTCATATTTTAAGTGGGGCCATTTTTGACGGAGATATGGCCATTAATACAATATATAATTTTAGATGAGTCTGAAGTCATTTTCTTTAAATGCAGTTTTGTTTCAAAAATCGAGCAAATTCTAAAAATACCTTCAATTTTTAAGTGGGACCATTTTTGACGGATATATGGCCATTAATACAATATATAATTTTAGATGAGTCTGAAGTCATTTTCTTTAAATGCAGTTTTGTTTCAAAAATCGAGCAAATTCTAAAAATACCTTTATTTTGGGCCATTTTTGACGGAGATATGGCCATTAATACAATATATAATTTTAGATGAGTCTGAAGACATTTTCTTTAAATGCAGTTTTGTTTCAAAAATCGAGCAAATTCTAAAAATACCTTCATATTTGAAGTGGGGCCATTTTTGACGGAGATATGGCCATTAATACAATATATAATTTTAGATGAGTCTGAAGACATTTTCTTTAAATGCAGTTTTGTTTCAAAAATCCAGCAATTTCTAAAAGTAACTTCATATTTTAAGTGGGGCCATTTTGACGGAGATATGGCCATTAATACAATATATAATTTTAGATGAGTCTGAAGTCATTTTCTTTAAATGCAGTTTTGTTTCAAAAATCGAGCAAATTCTAAAAATAACTTCATATTTTAAGTGGGGCCATTTTGACGGAGATATGGCCATTAATACAATATATAATTTTAGATGAGTCTGAAGACATTTTCTTTAAATGCAGTTTTGTTTCAAATCGAAAGAGATATGGCCATTAATATAATATATAATTTAGATGAGTTTGAAGTCATTTTTTTAAATGCAGTTTTGTTTCAAAAATCGAGCAAATTCTAAAAATACCTTATTTTTAAGTGGGGCCATTTTTGACGGAGATATGGCCATTAATACAATATATAATTTTAGATGAGTCTGAAGACATTTTCTTTAAATGCAGTTTTGTTTCAAAAATCGAGCAAATTCTAAAAATACCTTCATTTTTAAGTGGGGCCATTTTTGACGGAGATATGGCCATTAATACAATATATAATTTTAGATGAGTCTGAAGACATTTTCTTTAAATGCAGTTTTGTTTCAAAAATCGAGCAAATTCTAAAAATAACTTCATATTTTTGAAGTGGGGCCATTTTTGACGGAGATATGGCCATTAATATAATATATAATTTTAGATGAGTCTGAAGTCATTTTCTTTAAATGCAGTTTTGTTTCAAAAATCGAGCAAATTCTAAAAATACCTCAGTTTTTAATATTTTGACGGAGATATGGCCATTAATACAATATATAATTTTAGATGAGTCTGAAGTCATTTTGTTTAAATGCAGTTTTTGTTTCAAAAATCGAGCAATTTCTAAAAATACCTTCATATTTGTTGGCTATTTGAGTCTGAAGACATTTTCTTTAAATGCAGTTTTGTTTCAAAAATCGCAAAGTCAAAAATAGATAGGGGCCATTTTTGACGGAGAAATGGCCATTAATATAATATGTAATTTTAGATGAGTCTGAAGTCATTTTCTTTAAATGCAGTTTTGTTTCAAAAATCGGAATTTAATACTTAAAACATTTTTGATGGAGATTTTTTGTGGATATGGCCATTAATACAATATATAATTTTAGATATGTGAAGTCTGAAGGAGCATTTTCTTTAAATGCAGTTTTGTTTCAAAAATCGAGCAAATCCAAAAAACAAAACGAGCAATTCTATAAGTAACTTCATATTTGAAGTGGGGCCATTTTGACGGAGATATGGCCATTAATACAATATATAATTTTAGATGAGCTCTGAAGTCATTTTCTTTAAGTGCAGTTTTGTTTCAAAAATCGAGCAAATTTCTAAAAAAGTACCATCATATTGAGTGGGGCCATTTTGACGGAGATATGGCCATTAATACCATATATAATTTTTAGATGAGTCTGAAGTCATTTTGTTTTAAATGCAGTTTTGTTTCAAAAATCGAGCAATTTCCAAGAAGTAACTTCATATTTATGTATGGGGCCATTTTGACGGAGATAAGCCATTATTACAATATATAATTTTTAGCAGATATGAGTCTGAAGACATTTACTTTAAATTCAGTTTTGTTTCAAAAATCGAACAAATTCTAAAAAATATGACAACTCATTTTAAGTGGGGCCATTTTTGGACGGAGATGTATATTACCATTAATACAGATATAATTTTAGATGAGTCTGAAGACTGACTTTTCTTTAAATGCAGTTTTGTTTCAAAAATCGAGCAAATTCTAAAGAGTAACCTCATTATTGGAGTTGGGCCATTTTGACGGAGATATGGCCATTAATATAATATGCAATTTAAGATGAGTCTGGAAGTCATTTCTTTAAATGATACAGTTTTGTTTCAAAAAATCGAGCAAATTCTAAA
>JAEIFX010000257.1:0-18864 GCA_018904325.1 Drosophila murphyi
CCGCGGCCGCAGCGGCTGTGCTCGCCATGGTATTGAGGCTGACACGGTTGTTTGCCGCGGGCTTCACGCCGGTTGGGAAGGTTGTGTTGCGTGGTGCGACTGCGGGGGACTGGAAGGAGGGGCTGGAAGTGTTAGGTGTGGCAAGACCTGCTGCTGTATTGGAGCTCGGAACAATCACCGCCGCAATCTGCGAGCTGCTTCCATTGGTTATGGCACCACGTGCGTTGGCGAGTGGCCGAAGCGATGAAGTGGAGGATGGAGCTGTGGTGGGTACCAAGTTGGAGAGAAGAGGGCCCTGCGTGGGAAAGGCAAATCCTCCGCTAGCGGGGCGACGGGAGGCTCCAGTGGATGTGTTTGGGGAGACAAAGCTGCGATGATCCACCACCTCCTTCGTCATTTCGTCAATGCTAATAACGGGCTGAAATTGTGCCATGCCTGCCCACCCATGGTCTCCCTCCTCTCCCTCTTCACCTTCCTCACCTTCTCCCTCCGTTGCTGCAGGCTTCACTGGAGATGGCTTTGCTGACACAGAATCTGACTCGGTGGGGGCGGTTGTCCGCAATATGCCAATGGTACTCGTCTTGGACGAGGATAAGCTCACCTGCAGCTCTCCCACGGATCCTTCAATCGCTGAGGTGGGCAGAATGAGGCTGTCTTTGCCGCGTGAATCGACTGGGGACTCCGTTGGGGGCAGTGAGATGGTGCACGCTGCACCTGAGCTCAACGAGGAGAGGTCTGCGCTGATGGTTGTCGTCGCTCCCAAGTCTGCGCCACCCATCGACGTCGTTGGGGTGGTTTGTCGGGCAAGTGAGGGGTGGCCACCGAAGAAACAGGGGAGCTAAGCAGTTGGGGGGCATGTCAGCTGGCACACTCTTGGTGCTGGGGCTGCCAATGCCGCTGCTTCCAGTGGGTGGTGCCGATGAGTTCTCCATCGGTTGCGCGGAAAGCGAGAACATGAAGGAACGGTCTGCCGCACACTGGCTTCCTTCTTGAATAGAGTAGCAGCTCGGAGCTGTGGCACCTCCGTGACATGGAAAGAGTGGCGACGGCTCGGAAGTTGCGAGCTCTTTGCCGAGACGACACGGCTCGATGATCCCCTGGCATCTCCGCCATTGGCTCGCCGACGGCGCATTCGACGAATGCTTACGGCGTTGACGTCTTCCGACTTCTTCCCACTATCTGGCTCATCCGCAGCTCTCCGTCGTGAACGAGTACTTTGATGACGTGACTTTTGAGCACTCGTGGCCCGTGCGTGACGCTTCAGCCACTCCAACGAGAAGGCCACGTGGTCCTCTGGTCGCTGCTTCAACAGGGCAGCACTGAGATCAGCAATAACATGATGCAACTTGTGGTGCTCCACGTAGGCTTCATCGGTTGTGTTGCTGGGGCCATCGAGGATGCAAGCCTTATGATCCTCCTTCCGAAGAAAGACCGGAGCTGTTGGATCCTTTGGGGTCGCAGCAAAGGTTGTGCCACCGGAAGAGTCTGTGCGTGCATGTGTATTGGCCAAAGCATTATCTTTGCTACTCACTTCTCCTTCCTCATGTGTTTGGGCTGACCAATCTGCTAGGGGTGTTGGTTGTCATCCAGCGTGCGAGTGATGAGACGTAGGATCGTCGAGGTGAATGATATGGTACATGGCGGCCACGATGACGATGGGTGTGATGATGGCCGCTTCCTTTGTTGTGGTGATGATGAGCCACAGTGGGAAGACCAGTTTCTGGATCATCCGTTGCGCGTGATGTCGTAATGGAGGAGGCTGCATCCACCATGGAGAAGCCAACTAAGTCCCCGGCCGAACCTCTGCGGGAGTTTTTTCATTCAAGTTGCTCCACGATGGGAGGACGGCGCGCTGGGTTTGGTGGGAGAGCTGTGAGCTGTGACGGGGTCCAACGGGGGGCCGCGGACAATCGTACTGCCACCGCCCAGTTGAGAGGAAGCGAACCCCCCTCTTCCGTGCTCTCGTTTGGCGTGACGACTACTACTGACCGTGGTGCTCACCGATGTCGTGCCGGTATTGCTCTGCGCCGCAACACGTTGCCGGTGGGAGTATGGATGTCGAGAGTTCTGCTCGCCGGGGAGTTGGTACTACATCTCCTTGCCGAGAGATGACTACAGCAGTGGAGAAAATGTCTTTTCTGAGCTGCTTGAGCTTCCACTACCGCTGCTTCGACTGGTCTTTTGGCGCCGAGTCGGTCCTTCGCTGCCGCAGCCAGGCGGGGGCCGTCCATGACAAGAAATCGGTGCTATAAATGAATGACGGGATTTACGTTTCGGTCACGTTGACGGAGAATGGGGATGAATGCGCACGATGCGATGACGACCTCTCAATGAGAGATCTGTCTGGTACAGCAGCAGAGTCCTTGATTCGCTGCGAAGCTGTTCTATGTGACCACGTTCCTTTGGGACCAAAAGCACGAGTATAGCGAATGGCACTACTACTAGCAGAAGACAATGTAATGCGTTGTGCGAACGCGTAGAACACGTTGCGCAAGTTATTTCTTTTTCTTTTCCTTTACTGAAAAAAGAAGAAAAGAGGGTGAAAACAAGGAGGTGTGTGACTTTGAATAGGCGGATAGCTACCTCTTGCACGACACCGGCAGACACTGACGTGTCAGCGGTGGGGGAGAGGGAGGAACCCACAACCGCCCCTCGTAATGAGAGGCTACATTTGATCAAGGTATTACAGCGACCACAGGTGGTCCAACTTCTGAAAGGCATGGAGAGAGATCCCTGAGTGAGCACGAGAAAAAAATGAGGCTCCTTCTGCGCGCAGCAGAGTAGCAGCTTGGGTTATATCTGGTTGAGTTTCGTTATTTGACAAGAAGCGGATCTCTCCTGTCCCCAACCGGTTGTGTCGGTCAGGTGTGTGGTGCACTCTAGTGAGGCAGATTTCACAGAGGCTGAAAGATTCGCCCAAAACTCCACTTCCTTCGCAGGCAGTTGTTAGCGGTGCTTCCCACCGTCAGAGAGGTTCCTAGTAAAAGTATGGCATTCTGTATATACATGCGACCAGTTGTGTGCTCCACCAGCGGAGTTCAGCAAAACAGAATCAATCAACGGCACCAGCAACGTCACAACAACATTGCCTGCGGCAGCGACAAGAGGAAACAACACAATAATTTCCCCATGGTGACGCCCAGGGGCTCAGCATCCCCCTCAAGGGAAGGGGGAGAGGAAAACAAATCGGGTTTAAGTACACTGCATCTGAAAAGGTGCAGCACTTGAGAGGAACCCAAAATATTCTGTGTGGCCTGCCAATTGTGCAGGATGGAGAAGAAATTGTCTGTATCACGAGCGGGGCGAGAAAACACAAAACGTGTTTGACGCAAAAAGGCAGCGGTGCCTGTGTGCTTGATTGCGAGGGATAGCCAAGCTCTGTAACTCGCACTTCACTGCATCAAGAGAGCAGCTCAGTAAGAAGGGAAGGGGGTCACTCAGGGTGGTGGAAGTCAAATACACACAAAGTCGGCAGCATGTACAAATGAAAGGATGATAGTCATCGTATTCACATCCTGGAGTTTATGAAATTTCACTTCATGTCAATCACAACTCCACCATGTGCTGCCACATCGGTGAGCACATTGATGTTTGATGGCACGTGCCAATCTCTTCTCCACCAAGAAATGGTGATGTGAAGAACGGGCAACGGCAGAAAATGCTGGGAGGGGAAGAAAGGTTGAAGCGATGGGATTGTATTCTTGGGAGAAGGTGCACTTCCTTTGGCGCTCTAACGGCTCTTGGTGAGCATGGCAAGAACATTGAGTGTCAAGACACTCACTGAATGATATTCACCTTGTATTTCATGGAAATACAGTAAAAAGCCATGTTCGGGGAATCACCAGGCAACAAATAATAAAGACCTCCACATCCAAAGAAGACAGTACGCGCAGGATTATGAAATAAAAAAGAAGAAAGAAGAAAGAAGAAAGCATGCATTAGAGAGTTGTGTTGGCATGGAGGGGAAAACAAATGGAAAATTGAAACGTTGCGAGGAACTTTTGGAGCATTGGAACCTTCACGGGAAACAAAGCCAATACACCAATTGTCCGTTTCAGGGGTAATACCCCTGAGAACACATCTCATATCAAAAAAAAATCTGGAGAGTCGTTGAAAGAAGGCAGGGCGAAGCATCCTCAGAAAGAGCAACCGTAAGGACATACAACACAACACTGTGAGGGAGGCAAAAATTGGAGGGCCTCCTGCATGCCACACCACAGCCATGACTCAATACCTCACCAATCGGCGATCACAGAAATTCAAGAAGAGAAAGATCCTTCATAACCAAACAAAATATATAGAAAACGGGGAACATGGCAATACGCCAGGCGCAAGCAACGACAACGACAAAAGAAAAATGAAGAAAGTTCAGCAAAAAAAATGTCGCTCCGTCTCAGAGGAGTCTCAATAGAGGGGAATGTTGTGAGGAGATCGCCCTCAAACGCACGAGTGTTTCACGTGCAGGTGGATGCCCTTATTGAAATGAAAGCAATCATCAGAAGAAATCATGGGTATGACGGAGTCACTGATGTCCGTTACGTCCCATGCGAGAAGTCGCCATCAATCACCAGTCAGTAAACAGCGGTGAATGAATACCTAGAGAAAGTGTCAGCATGTAAATATGAGGTGCGCAATTTGCATCCATCAAATGCTGTTCTGTGACATTCTTCAGCTAAAGTGGTGACGCGCACTTACACGACTACATCAAAAAAAGTTGGCTGATACATGAACGAGGGAGCTGGTTGTGGTTGCTGATAGCCTCCAGGGGGAGACATGGAGAGCGTATACATTGGCTGTTGCGATGCCGATTGTGACTGAGGCGGCTGAAGTGGGTTCGCCGGAACTGTACCATTGGTTGCGTCCGCTCGCTGTACAGCCTTTGCATCCATCTGCGGCATACACATGACAGGCATCCCATTGCATAGGGTGTACGTGAATGGTGTCGGTGCACTTCCACCAGGTTTTACAGTATTCGTGATGTTTTGAGTATTGCTCACAAACTGACCTGGACTGGATGCCATTAGGGGTACAGAGGGCGATTGAAACGAGGGATGGAGAACAGTGGTGGAAGGAAGAGTGTGGCGACTGCTGTTGTTACTGGGGTTGTTACTGTGGCCGCCAGCGGTGTAGTCAGCCACTGGGCGGGTAGGCAAGACAGAAGGCAGTTCAAAGGACGACATGCCGGGAACGAGGTCGTTGCCAGAGAGCACACTTGGCATTGTGGCCGTGTTTCCAGGAGCTTCTCCCATGGGGCCGAGGTAGTATGTTGGGGCTGGCACGCCGGCTGTTTGAAGTGGGAAGAAGGGGGCTCCCGTTGGAGAAGAAGACATTTGGGGAAGGGAAGTACGTGCGAAATTTCTTGGGTCGTGGTAGGTATTCGGATTCGCCGTGGTGGGTAGAGGGCCGGCCAGAACCAGATTCCCTGGAGATGGTTGTGGGGGAGATACAGACGGCTGCGAGACAGGAGTGAGTGCCTGTGGAGAACAAGTTGGCAGCATCATTCGAACGCCGTTGACCATCATGGCGTGAGATTGATCCATATAAACGATGTTTTGTGCAGGGAGACGCAGTACTGGACGGAGGCCCAGTTGCAATGCCTGAGAAGAAATTTTGCCGGACCCTGGACTAATGATGTAGGCGTTTTGCGCTCCCATGGGCACCGCGGCAGTGTTACCGCTGGCCACGGTAAATGGAATTGCTCCTGGAGGGGTTTGAAAGGCCGGATACATGGGCTGTGAGAGAACACCGTGCGCCTGTGGAGGAGTACGGCCCATCATCATTGCCATAGAACCCGGCAAAGTGGTAGGGATCGCGGCGGGGCCCGCAGGACCCGCCATGGCCGTCACATTGTGAAACTGCGGGGGCGACATGTGCATTGTCTGTGGAGCAGCTGCAAGGAAGGCACCGTTGTTGTAGGCCACACCTGCTGGAAAATGCATAGGGGCATTGCGATTGCGCTGCGCATTCAGGTCAATTGCGTGTTCGTGCATAAAATCCAGTGCGGAGGAGCTGTTTCCATTTCGCTTTCCAGAGAATGAGCCAATGTTGTTGGAGGTGGACGTGTTGGCGCCAGTTGCGTGAGGGGTGCGAACTCCAATAAGCATAGTTCCAAATGGACTGTTGTGCAGTGCATACTTCCTTCCATCAAGGTTGATGAATAAGTTATCTGATTCCCAATTAGTGATGGGGAGTGTCCGTGCCCTCTCTGTTTCATCTTGGAGTGCGCGAACGTGCTGCAGAAGTCGTACGGTGTGTTCGCCCAAGTAACTTAACGCGTGATCTCTGTGGAATTGCCTCCACTGAGCAATGAGCATATCCTTGTTCTGAAGGACGTGGCGAAGATGGTCGCACTCATCCTTGAGTTTGTACTGCACCCAGTGGCCAAGAAGGCGAGCAGGGAAGTGAAACAGGCAGCTAGCCCACATGCAGGACTGGCGGAAGTAGGAAGGCTGCATGTGTAGGATTATGGCAGAGGATGGAGAAAGCTGAAAGGCTGAATGATCCTGCGGTTTTTCGGAAGAACCATCATCTCTGTTCTGTACTGGGCTTCCGACAGAGTCGAGGTGGACATCATGGCTCATGCTGCGACTACTCATACCCTCTGGCTCACCGGCCATGGCGTGATTTTTGCTGCTCATGCTAGCGTTCTGAACACTGTAAGAGCTAATGTTATTGACGCTGTTGTTGTTGGACTGCTTCTCAAAGCTGACCGCCGTATTGCTTGAGATCACTGGAAGATCCACAAGTTCCATGCAAGCATCATCAGTGTTTAGGCTGACCTGGCAGTGCAGGAATGCAAAGTTTTCAGTGAGCGACTTCAAGGATGTGTAGTTGTTGCTGGCAATCTCAATGGAAACGGCAAGCCGCTCCAAACGGCTGGCCAGAGCCTGCGACATGCTGTCTTCTTCCGTTGCAGAAATTGAAATCAGACCTCCGGAGACACCTCCTTGTTCGCACACATAATGTTGGCTTCCAGTCCCCTCAATCCACTGCAGTTGCAACGCCGCCGAGGCTGAGCTATCAGGCTTTCCCGGGCGAAGAAAGTACGAGTGGGTAATGGCTGCGTTCGCAATTGCTTCTTGACTTCCCCCTAGTGGAAGTGGCGTAAACATGTTACTTGGCAAAGGCGGCAGGGTACATCCTAGCAGTGGGTTAGATAAGGGCTGACGTAGGGATCGACACCCCTGGGATTGCTGCAGCGGCGTACACCGGGTTGGCTTGCGGCGCGGTGATGATGTGAACCGGTGGATTGAGTCCAGAGGTTGATTCAATCGTGCCAGATGGAATGGCACACACCGACAGTTCCTTCTTCTGAATTAGGTAGCGTCGGTAAGCCGCATGAAACTGTTGTCGAAGCATCACCGCTGCAAGAACAAGAACGCGCTCCAGAGTACGATCGCCAGCTGATGTAAGAATGGCTGTATTGAGGAACAGTTCATACTCGCCTGCACTTTTGTAGTTTTCTGGTCTGTTTAACGTTTCGTACACAGCGCCATCCGCTCGCATCGAGTCCAATGTGTCCAAAGAAGTTCTGCTCTTGGGCAGTGAAAAGCCATGGTTAGGGGCATTTGCACTACCATTCTGTGGCACGCTTTCAGATCCACTCACCTGTGTCTTGGATGATGAGCAATCACGCTTTGAAACTTTTAGAGCGCGTTCCATTTCTTGTGTCAAGAGGCCAAAATAGCCAATGATGTTGATGTTACGACCATCCAGTGTAAAACATCCATCACGCTCTTTTTCCCTCAGGATATGCAAGACACAGCGCACAAGGAACTGGGAAAAATGCGGGTGGTTGGGATGCCGGTGTTGAGCGTTCACCAAGCTGAGCATGATCAGGCTTGGGGTACATGGGATCAAGAAGCATGTCTCGATCTGTATCATATAAGGTGGCCTCAACGAGATCCAAAAAAGCATCCAAGTCGCTTTCAGTAAAGTGATTCTCGGGCATTACACTCCAGTAATGCTTCCAAATCGCCTCCCTCACACGTGCAATCTCTGCTGGGTCCTTAACCAAATCGTGAAGCGCCGCTTCAAGATCCTCCCCAAGTTCTCCCACAGGGCTTTCGTTGGCGTCGGCAGAAGAATTTCCACGTTCTCCTTTTTCTGGAAGAGGATGTTCAGAGGATGGTGCTGCAGAAGAACTGCGTAAAGGGGCTAACGTGAGCCTCTCTCTCCCAAAGTTATTTTCTTGTCTTCTTTCTCCAAAAAGGCCATAATGGATTGAATGATGCTATGACTATCCCTGGAATTGGAGTATCGTACCGCAGGATCCTGACGCATTAGCAGCAATTGGCGCCGCAACTGTCCACGGTTGACTCCCTTGTACTGATTCTGACCATCTGAACTTCCACCAACGTGTCGGGGCTCCTCATCCTCTCTCCCAAAAAACTGCTTTGTAAGCGGAATTAGACCCACTTCATAACTTCCTCTGAAGTACGAGAAGAGGGATGGCGACTCCCTCGAAGGAATGCCGCCCATGGTGGTGTGGTGGCTTAGCTAAGCTATCACACGCTGTTGGGAACTCAACGTCACTGTCAATTTTGAAGTCTTCCAAATTGTACCCACAAAATAGGAAATCAAGGCACAAGTGAAGAAGGAAACCAAATATGGGGAAAATAGTGGACGAATCAAAGAAGTGAAGGCTGGATCTGGCGTGACGTGAAGAAGAAGAAGGCGGCCCACAAACCAACAAGGAAAATACAAAGGTACCGTATGAATGTACTTGCTGTTTAGAGCGAGGAAGAAAAGGATTGCGCGTGAGATTTCTGGCAAACTAATCCTCTTTGAAGCAACAAATGAAGGGAGTGGCAAAGGACAACGAAAAAAACAGAAGCAGCGAACCCAAAGTTCCCTGTTCCCCAACAAAAGTGAGAAATAGACGTAAAGAAGAGGAAAGGAATAACGCAGAAAACAGTGGATGAAACTGAACAACACAAAGAGGAGTCGTGTAAAGGGGGGAAAAAAAGTAGCCAATGCGTGCACTTTGATCAAAAATCTACTGACTATATAAAACTCACTTGTTTTGCCTCTCTGGTCCTGTGCAACACAATCCTTCGACTGAAATCAGCACACCGAAGGATTACAGACGTTGATGGCTTCACAACCGCCTGCAATTTTTCTGGCTTCTCTTTAGACGGACGAGGAGTGAAAAACGGGGCTTCCCTTGTCCAAAAAAAAACGAAAAAAAAAGTACCCAGTTCACGTTGATCGCAATGGCGTGCCGCAAGACGCTGCTAGAGCAAACAATATATTGAGTATCAGTGTGGGTGGAAGGGTATTCTTACAGCACAACGCGACGAAGTGGAGCTTATGTGGGCGATACCCCTGATTCCTAGCCTCTGGTATGAGAATAATGGGTATGTGCGAGCAAGTTTTGAGCAAGCGATCACACCCAAATCTGATGTCTCACACCCTTGTCCGCAGCAAGGTGGAAGGAGATTAGGGCACGGATATTGGGGTAGTGAACGCGAGCAGGAACTGATGCCTATGCAGATAGGATCACGCGACTTCTGTGCGGCACCTGGGTGGAAGGGACGTTTTCTGTATATCCCGACGGAGAATCTGTTCCAGATGAGATCCGCAAATGGATGTCGCAGTTCCAAGACGTCCACAAAAACTTCAGTAAAAAGACGGAAAGAGAGAAACCCTGAGTATTACGAAACGCAAAAAGAAACGGAAAAATAGGCACAAACAGAAGTACTACAATAGACTGAACTCTTTTGTCAACGAGAAGTGCCCACAGATCACAAGATTCTCGGGTATGAGAAACTGGATGTAGATACGTAGATTGTAGTTCAGAAACAGGTAGATTCACAGGATTCGTGCCCCTGATCAAAAATCGTCAAAGTGCGGATCTCCTTCCGCAATTGACGTGCAAATCGGAGAGAAAGAGTTGCCTCTGGATGCCACAAATTTGAGAAGAGCTGATATTTGGAATGCAGATTCTTCAATAATCGGAAGTCACACTACCTCGTGTGTTCCACCTCTGTGATGGTAGTGTCCTGAGTCAAATTGCTGTGACACTGGAGTTGCTCGTAGCACAACCTAGGAACCAGTGGGGAACGTCAGATTACACAGAGAAAGAGAGCTACTCCAAACGTCTCTTCAATGAATACACCTCCCAGCAATTGGGCGAGAGGAACAAAAGAAGTCTCAGAGAAAAGTGGTGCGACACGGCAATAAGAAGAACCTGCTTGGTCGTGCCAAAAATTGCTAGCTGTTGTGAATATTCCAGTTAGCCACGTGTTTTTCTCGGGGAGAACACTTTTTCACGACTCCTTCAAACTGTACGCAATGTGATCTGACAGTCTGGCCAAAGACGGAAACAAACGAAATAAAGAGGCAACAACTGAAAGAATTGGACACTCGCTGCCCTAACCTTTTCTTCTAAGCCAGTGATGCGTCGTTTGATGTTGCACCTGTGCTCAGGCAGCAACGTTAGACAAGAGGTGCCAGTCGAGGAGACCTGTGCCGGTTGTTGAAGAACGAGGGAAAGGGTCGTAGGGCGGAAGAGGGGCGGCAACGGCGAAATACGTGTAGGAAGATAGGGGAAGCGGAGCAGCACAATTCTGATGATGCACCAAAATTGCGAACAGAACAAAAAAAACAGAAAAAAGGGAAAAGGAAGGGGCAAGAAAAAAGTGGCGATAAGGTACTCCACAGCTAGAGTCGCCGCCGCTTGTTTTTGGCCAGAATGAAAGATAGAAAAAAGGAAAGTTAGAACAAATACCAGAAGCACGACAAAAAGTAGAAGATCAAACGCACGAGAACGGAGGGAGAGGTGGGGGGAAAGGAGCAAACCAAAGTACACCAAAGAGGAATAAGGAGAAAAGGAGGGAGTGCTTTGCTTAGCAACGGAAACAGCTGAACCCAGGGAGAAAGAAAAGAAAACAGTGATGAGAAGTCGCTTGGACACGAGATCGACCACCAGTAGATTAGTCCTACGGCGGAGGTTCGATGACGCGAAAGCGCTTCTCTTGCGGCTGGCTGCTATATAGGTTGCCTAGGAAGGTATATCCAGAGAGAACGAAGAGAGTGGTCGAGTTGGTTCTCTGAAACCGAACTGCCCACTATGCCACGAACACTTGCTCAGCAAAGAGGGACACCACTACTGCTAGAAAGGTTTAGTTTTTTTTTGTGTGTTTTGCGACTGTTTTTCAACCTACGGTACGAGTCTGCACAGCAACTATCCGGCGTAGGTGAAAAATCAGCGAGAGCACTCCCGTCGATACGGGATGCAAAGAGGCTTGTGTTGTTGCGGGGAGAAAACTTGCTCTGGAGAGAATCAAAGAGAAAGAAGAAGAAGAGAAGAATACGAACGCTCCACCTCTTTCAACTCATGTAATTCCAAATCAAATCAATACTTCACACTGAGAACGCCAAAAAGTTTCGGGCTCAGGGATATGTTTTCAATAACTGCTGTGTTAGAATGAAAGTAAGCATATTCCTTGGACGTACGTAGTGTTGTTGGTGATCAGTTGTTGTGAGAGCCAATCATTTGAACTCTACAGTACTCATTTGACAAGGAAATGATGCGCACGTCATCATTGAAATGGATGGTTGAGGTAACAAGAAAGAAATCTTAACATCAAAGGAAAGGGAAGCTCTATTAGAATGTGCTGCACGGGTGCGTGCCTCGCTCGTGGAGATGGCGTAAAGGCAGGTGAGATACATGTGTGAAAACATTCTCAGAGACAACAAAAGAACGGAGCAAAAAAGAAAGATGACAGGAATGGAGCCAAAAGAAAACTGAAACTCAAAGAAGAAAGGCGGAATGAGGACGACTGAGGACAGGAGGCATCAGACCCACGGGCAGTAGTCACATCACCATCGATGAGGAGTCAGCGCTCCACGCAAATCGAGTGTGTGGATGGGGGAGGAGGAAGAAATTGGTTCTCACCAGTATCGTTCTCCGGCTGAACAGTACATAACAAAAAGCTGTAGCAGAACGAACACGGACTCGTCGAGGCCATCGTCGTCACACACAAATTATGTTTGGGGCCTCCGTTGAACAAAATAGACAGGCCGCTCAGCCCTGCCATCAAAAAGTCTCGCAACTTCCTCCAGTAGGTGAAAAAAAGGAAAAGACAACGCGAACGGGGGGTGTTCAAACGGAAATGGGACTTAATCCAAGTAGCCTCCGACCATTGCACATCTTGCCATGGAAGAATATCGGGTACGGTGACGCTGCAGGATTGCTTGAAGAGAGAGACACAAACAAGAAGTGATAATATAAAGTTCGAAAAGAATACCTTGTCCGTGCATGGTTTCGTGTACGCTGTTCGCGGAAAAATTGTTGAACGAGAAAGCCACTTGTGCATCGCAACGGTGGAATAGGATCTGTCTTCCACGTCATGGGCTCAAGACGCAACCATAAGTACATCTTCTACCATTTCCACACGCGGTGCGATACGACACGAACTTTACCACTCAAGACAGTTCTCTTACGCAACACATGGAAAAAACTTCTGTACAGGATAAAAGGAGGAAGAATTTCGACTTCCTGTTGTGTGATGATGGAGGGAATGATTCCGAAGCACTCCACATCATCAAAATCTTTAGATTGGCAATTATTATGGTTACGACGGGCACATCAGTTTGTTTGTTGTTCGACACGACTCAGAATGCTGGATCACGCAGGTGGTTCTGCACAGCGGTAAGACGATGAGTGACCGTTGGTCGGTTCTGTTGCACACATCGTCATGACAGCCTTGCATCCCATGTGAACCAGTTCAAATGCAAATGACATAGTTCTTCGTTTGAAAATCATGCAATGAAGAAATGAACATGCAACGTGCTCAGTATTCAGAGGAGGAGAAAAAACTTCGACTCTTTCACCAAGAGCCGGAAGAAAGAAATCATGACGACCGCGACAGCACCGAGAATATACAACAGAAGTCGTCATCTGGTTCACATATTCGTTTTTTGTTTCTGGCCAAACTCTGCGTCACACCTACCGCACTCCTAAGGAAATAGACAGACGCAAGTGGCTCAATCAATACTCTCATGGAAAGCACGAAGGATACTCGAGGCATTAGAAAATTGTAGTCTGAAACACCAAGCAATTTGACAGATAATCTTCAAACCAACAATTGTTTCCAGCCAACCCCCTCAATAAAGAGAACCAGCAGATTCAAGATATCTCATGCCACCAGACAATTCTCAAGAGCATTTTGTAGTGATACCATCAACGAAACAGCTCCTGCTCCAATAACCAAACAAACCACATATCGTTCTAAATCACTAACTCCGTACTGAGAGGGGGGGAAGATGCACGGACAACATCAGTGCCACAAAAACAAAAAGTGATAGCTACAATGGGAAACAATAGAGCACAACACACCGCACACATCCGAAACACCGGTATATGCTGCTCATCGACCACAACTGAGAGCTTCACATAGTCCACATCATCTAACGTTTCATCGATTAGACATCATAGGCCACCCTCCCATCATACCTGGAAGTGACGAAGGATGCGATGCAAGAAAGTTATTCCCCTGCGGAGAGCCCACCATTGGTTGCGGCCTTAGTGGGAGTCCTGCAGCGTCCTGTTGAAACAGCATCTGTTGTGGGATGGGCTGTGCGCCGATGCGTGATGGATCGAATGGCCCAACAGGCATGGACTGAGGAGGAGGAGGAGGCTGCTGCGGCGGCATCGGAGCCATGAGTGACGTCGTCAACGCCATACGGCCATCCGGAAGCATCATGTAGCTCGGCAGCGATGAGAAGGGCTGAGGAGGTGCAGCTGCAGCTTTCATTCCTGGGGGTGCAGCAAATGGCAACGCAGCTCCACAGAAGTTATGTGGGTTGAAGTCATGCGGCACTGACTGCTGCTGAGTCATGGGTAGTCCAGACGGCGGCGCAGCAAGTGGCGATGCCAAGGGGTACATTGGGACCATGGGGGAGCATCATCATGGTTACGCCCAGTGGAGGTTGGCCAAGCAGCGGCGCAGTCATTGGGATCGAATAGCCCAGGAGTGCTCGGGGGTCCTGCGAGGGATGTGTGGGGATGAGGGTGGCACCGCCAGGAGGTGCTACTCCGGGTAGTACGCCATCATCAGCAGCAACCAGGTAGCACGACGATGGGCCAGGCTTCACAAATGACACACTACCGCACTGCAGGGTAGTTGTGAAGGGAGACGACGGCGATGACCCAAGAACAGAGAGGCTTCGAGTGTCACTGCGCGACGGGGTGCCAACACTCCCAAACATGCTGCGACTTTGTCGGTTACCACCTCCAGCCACTCCAGCTGGACGCCTGGACCCACCTGAGGGAGAGTGATGGCTGCTGTGGTGTGCCCCCGCGCTTCTTCGTCCCCTCAGTTCCCTTCGCAACCTTCACAGTTGTCAGGAATGGCCCGCAGAGTGGGGAGAAGAAGATGCGATAGTTCTTCCCATCCCGACTGCACTCCTGATCAGGGGCCCAGAGTGTCTGCCCCTGGGGTGTTTCGCGCGCACGCACAATCTCCTTGTGCAGCTTTTCCAGGTGATGCAACAGCACTCTGGTCATCTCCTCGCCACCCAAGAAGTACCTGAAGGCAGGGTTGGTTGACACCCATTTAGCGATCGCCTGGTCACGCTGTTGCGCTTGGTCCTCCAGTGTAAACTGCGTCCACGAGATGCGTGCCACAGACACACGAAGGGGGTGGATGTGCCACTGCCACAAGCGACACAAAAGGCTTCCCTCAATATGCACCACAACACCACGTTCACCGTTGATTCGCTTGTAGGTGGAAAAGCGGGGTTCATTCGCCATCACCCCCAGCTCATCCACAGTCCATGAAAGTACAGAGCAGTCGTAGAGAAATTTCAGTGTGGGGTAGTTATTCCACTGAGTAGCCACCACAAAAGGCATATGCTGATAGCGCCGGAAGAACTCCTCGGTGGCTTTACTCTTGGTGGTGGGCATCGCGCAGTTCATCACTGTGCAGAATTGTTCAATGAAGAACTTGGCAGATAGCGTCGTCACACGCTCCAAAGTGCGGTCACCAGCAGCCTTCAATATTGCCTTGCGGGCCTGAAGAAAAGGTACGTCGTCGTCACGCTCGTCTTCGTAGGTCCGGCAGCCGAAGTACCCAATCACATTCACACGGCGGCCATGGAACTGGAAGCAGTCAGTCTCCTCTCGCCCATTCACGTACACAAACAGAACGGCACAGGGAACCGGACGCATCGCACGTTTGTACCGCCGCCAGAGGCTCAGATCCTCCGCACTGAAAGTCTCCGGGCGAAGCAGCTCCTTCACATGATCAAGTCGCACACGATCTTCCGCACCAGGAAGGTCCTCGCAGTAACTCTGCAGCAAGTCGAAGTCAGAGTAAGGCCCCAAGCTGCTGTCAGCGGACGTTGCATCCATCGTCTCACTTTGACAGAGGTCGCCGGAGCACAGATGCAGAGACTCCGACAGCTGCGTCAGGTCCTCGTCCCGCCCACCCGTAAAGTCGCTGGGCTGGCGAAGGTGATGGCGTGCGGGCGGGTTGATCCCTTTCTCATCCATGAAATTGCTCACTGTGCTATGAGCACTCAGGCACCCAGAGCGGGCCTCCATCGAGTTGCTGGGGAACAGGCCGACGCTGGTGTTTTCCTCCGTCAGGTCTGTGGGCTGCCACCGTGAACCGGACCCGGATGCTTCGTTTCCCAGTTCACTTGTAGTGGGGAGAAATGCCCCATCCACAGGACTCCCAGGACTGCGTGCAGCAGCCGCTGAAGAAGGTGCAGCAAACACGTCGCTCACACCACAACCCATTCCAGGAGCAGAGGACGGATGTATTGGGTCATCACAATGTGCAGGATTCGCGTTGCATGCTGAGTCGCCACTGCCGTACTTGCGCTTGAAGTACTCCAGATGCGCTGGGTCACCTGCTTCCATGAAGTCCGCATTCTTATCAAACACACCCTTATCAACTACCGTCAACAACTTCTCAAGGTCCTCTTCAGTGTAGTTGGCTGGAGGAAGCTCCGTCATCGGGTAGTCAGGGCTGCGCATGAAGTTGTACCGAATGCTTGGATCATTGCGCAGTTCTACAAACTGGCGGGTCAGATCCTTGTTATCTTCGTTGAAGTAACGGCGGAGTAGCGGAACAAGACATACTTCGTGGTTTTTATACCCTTACCGCAGCGAAAAAATGCTTTCAGGCACTTCGCGTGAAGGAACTCCGCCCATGGCTCACAGCGACACAATGAGTGAGAGGAAGAGATATGGATAGAAGAGCAGGCACACGACACGAGTTCACGACTGGACAACAACAAATGGCGAGGAAAGCAATGATAGCACCACGGACGACGAAAAAGAGTAAATTCGAGCAAGAGAACAAGCAAGTAAAACAAATTGAATGATAGCTCAAGTGAAATGAGTTTCAGCGTATAGAAGTGGAACAACAAGGTCTCAGTGGTGATTGTGGGAGGAAGGAGGGAGGAATGGGGGAGAAGGGGGGGCTTGACGAAAACGAAATGAGAGAAAACAATCAAAAATGACAAAAGGCGACCGACAAAGGTCAGCAAAAGGAAATGACAAGAGAGAAGAAGTGTTTCAGTGTGTGTTGTTGCTCGTGCGTCTGAGTGTGATTGAGGGAAAGAAAGATGGAAAGGTGGGTAGAATCAACACGAGAACAACAAAATGAAAAAAAGACAGATGAGATGATACGCACTATCAAAACAAGGAGAAAAGAACAAGGGAAACCAACGACAAGAATTCGAGAGCAATCAAAAAGATGACTAGACCAAAACTCAAGGTTGGAGTGCCTCCCACACAGGAAAAGAGAAAACGACAAAGAAGAGTGACAAGGGCAAGAAAAAAAGTGAGAAGCAAGCACGCACCACAGGGAAGAGTCGGCCGCAATGAACGTCGCACAACACCAGAACAAGGAGAGGGGATAAAAAATGGGCCGACCTCCAAGGGCGCTAACCTACGTCAACCTTCGCGGTGGAAGGAGAGCTGCGTAACAAGAATGAGTGTCGTGCCGGCCGACAAGAAGATACAAAGCCAAGGAAAGAGGGGAAGTAGTGATTGCAGCGCGGCACTTCTTTTTGATTTCTCCTCAGAGCTTTCACAGGTTTCGCAAAGGGAAGCCTGCTACGCACCAGCGTACGCCGGAAGCGGAAGCGGTATGAGGGTGGGTAGAATAGGCCAGCCACAACCGTGGTGCAAGTAGTTATCACTGCCGGCGCACAACAATGGAACGCACAGATTGCACGAGGATCGTTCAATCGACGCTGCTACTGAGCTTCCGTTGTCTGTGTGTGTGCGTGTGCCGTCAGAGTCAGTCAATCGTTTTGTGTGTCTGTGTGAGAGTGCTACTCTTCCGAGCTAACAGATCCTCGTGTGACAGTATCGAAGGTTCGGAGTCGAGGAGCACACCAGTGCAGTTAGGAGATGGGTGTGGCGGAGTTCCAACACGGACAAGTCAAGATATTTATATAAAGATGAAAACAACTGCAACAACGACGACGACAACAAATGAACAAATGGCTTACACAGAAAGAAAAAAGGCAATTTCAGTGGGTCGTCAGTAGTCTTAACAACAACAAGCGAGCGACTACAGGGGGTGGGGAGGGCGACAATGAACTGAGGTCAAGGGAATAGACACGCAGCAAGAGCAAAAAAAACAAGAAGGCGAGTGCAGGCCACAATGTCGAATCCAAATCACAATGAGTGCAGGATTGGGACAGTAGACAGCGTCTTGCGTGAACTATATATATACAGCTTCTTCTGTAGCTCAGCTACACAACGGAAAACGCGGAAGTGGGAACCTTCTTCTCCACCTCCTCCAGTGAGACACAAAGCTCTCGGGGAAGTACGGTTGTCTTCGTGCTAGAAGCGAGGAGACAAGATACTGGCGCCAACAAGTTGCTGGCGGCGGAGAAGGGGAAGCTGGCGGTTGGGAGTGGAACCGAGAACGAAACAAATCGCACAGGTGCAGCACGTAGCGTAGATGTGACGCTGATTGATAAGCACTACAATCGGGAAGGCTGTTAGACTGCTTACTACTTCGCAACGTCGAAATCTAAACTGAGTTCCTGCACACGCGCTTACGCACACGACGGTAAGAGGCCGACGTTACGTATCCACCAAAGGCGATCTGCTAAGGAAGAAACACCTACTAAAAGGGCGGTGAAATCTACTACAAGATACAAAAACAAAAAGTAGTTACGAGATGAAAGCGAACAGCTTTGACACAGAAAACAGAGTATTTCGCGATGGGCTAAAGATGAACTGCTGCAGCTTATGCTCCTTATTCTTTTTACTGAAGTGTGAAAACGGGTACCAAGTTGCCGGCCGTTTGGAGCCCCCTTGGGACCACAAAAAATAAAAAGGCTTGTATAAAACCCCCCCCCAAAAGGCGCCAGCTACACTACAAGCGACACGACAAAAGAAACGTTAATGAAGGCCCCCCCCTCCTCTCTTACCATATAAACCCAATGACAATTGCGACATATTTCCATACACAATGCGCTTGATACACTTTGTTAGACCAGCAACCATATACAACCAACCTGAATATAAGCATTGACTAACGACATTGACTAAACTGTCATAGCCGCCCTTTCCCCCAAAGAAAAAAAAATCCAGCACACAAAACATTGACTAAGCTGTCATAGATCGCTGTTCCGCCCAAAAAAAAAAAAAAAAACACCCAAAACAAAAAATCCACCCCCGATCCTCTAAGACGAAACGAACAGGGCAAGTACCAAAAGAAAACGCTGTACCATGGCCACTATTGGCTGTTTCAATCCCACACTTCGCCAAAAGCACAAAACAACACAAACATAGATAAAAGACATTTTTTCGACGCGCAGCCACTAGTACAGGTTCACCAACGGACCACACAAAGTTACTTCCCTGCGGAGAGCCCACCATTG